>DWTO01005643.1:0-10580 GCA_018244755.1 Jemadia pseudognetus
CAGGCATTAAGTCCGCCCTTTGTAACCTAACTATAAGTATAGGTGAACAATAAAGAATAAATAAATAAATAAATAAATATATCACGACCCACGACCTTTTATCATGATTATTTTATCATGATTAAATGTTGTATAATGGCTTATCGAGTATCGTTGGAATAAAACGTTGTACTGATGGCTCCGAGGAAACAAACTGTGCTATGGCACTCATGAATTTAATTTAGTAAAATTACTTTAAAACCACTAAACATTTAGTTCTTCCGCATACGATTGTTTACACTAGCTTGCGTTAGTCACGTAGCGGAGATCACGAGTCCACGATCGAGATCCTCGTCTTGTGGTAAATGTTATGCTGCTTTTGGTTCTCTATGCCTTTGAAGGTAATTAGTAAAAAAAATTGGTGGGTCTTGCTCACATCCTGGGAATTTTGGTAGATGACTCACGTCACATTACCAAGGATTTGTCGTCTCATGCAGTAGATTACATGATTATGATATTTAGACGGAGAGTGTGTTGTATGATAACTATTATAATTTTTGTAGAATTTTGAAGGGCTGCTGATTATGAAGTCTTAGAATGAGTTGATTCGAAACAACAGCTTCATCAATTTTTTATTGGGCAGTAGGAAATAAATCTGTAATGCGTTAAGCAATTAATTTTCGATATTTTATTCTAATAAATAAATAAATTTGTTCATGCCACGGGTTATTTTAAAACGATGTCAAATATATTTTAGAATAAATTGTTCCTAATTGAAATATTTCTTTTCATCAGATAATACACATTTTGCTATGGCCAAAACCATAAAATCTCGATTTGACAGTCAAGTTTTTATTCTTCACAGCAGTTCGACATAGGTCGCAAATGCAAGTGCGTGAGACGAAGAAAAAAGGGGTGAACAAAAAACTCAGCACTCCAAATCTTTTAATATAATTGGCAATGGTGGATGACGATCTAAGAAAATTATAGCAAGTACTACTTTTTAGTAGGTATTCATTTTCCATTTATTTATATTTGAGTAACACACATTGTTGCTACCATCCTGTTATTACGGAAACCAAAGACAATTTAAGCTTCAGGGAAGGTAGCGGTATTATCATATAAGCTATAGTAGTAGTGTATGATACAGCTATCTGTTCTGCGTTGTCCATTCAAGCTGCAAGTACACGGCGCTTTCCAATTACGCGATGTCGTGCGTCGGTGTCGACGTGACCGGCAAAATCAAAAACATTACCTTCAAACGCATTTCGTTGTCGTTTTGCAAGCCGAGTGCCATCAAGCAATTGTGAAAAAGACGCATATAGAGACCGGCGAAGGTGTTTCGCGACGCCGCAGATTGCATCTGAGCTATTACTCAGTATTATTACAAACCGCGAAAGGAAACGTCGCGATGCAAAAAGTCATTCGTCTTCCGAATGTAATCTGCTGAATGCACTCGTCCCGAGATCAAATGCTTTCTGATTTATGTGTTTCAATCGTTTCACAATCCCACGTGGAAGCGCATCTCCGCTCCCATTAATCTATTCAATATTTCGCATATGGTAAGGACGAGATTGCGGAACAATTTATAGAACATTTTGTCGATAATGCCATAATAAATTCGTGGGGTTCCGCTTTGTTGTAACTCGGATCACTCCTTTGAATAGTTGCAATTACTTACGTGAAGGCATTTGATAGATAAGATCGTAAAATAGATGTATAAATGAAGTTCTCGATGAGTCATTCTTGCTCCGTCTTTGAGCGGACACTCACATTTAGGTTCCGCGTTGGTTGACGCTCGTAAAGAAGAAAAAAAGGGGACCACTTGTGTATGAACAGGTTGCCTTATAGAACAGGATGAGTTGACACAAGTATGTCTTAGCCCCAACATACCATGTGATTCTGATCCGGGTTTAATATAAAAACGTGATGTGTGCTGTGATTTATTGCGACTTGAGCTGTATCTAAAGAAATCAATTTTACTTCGTGCATTTGTCATTTTGTGTTATTTTACGTAAAACTGCTCATGAATTTAAGTGCACTGCGTGGGTCTTATTTTCACCATTGCGTTTGTTTCAATGAATTGTAATTTCATAACCAAACCATAATGGCTTCCTCCATTAATTAACTTAATCTTTGATTATATGAATACTTAATCATTTCTAATGTTAGTAAATCTAAAATACGAGTTATTAAGATGTCATATTTGGCCCTATGGTTCTCTCCTACAGTGGCGTTACATCAGAGTCATTGTCTCATATTTTGGTTTGACATTATTGTTCGGTTGTATAGTACCTAATAGTATACTAAGTGAAATACAGATATGTATAAGCTTTAATAAACATTTATACTCATGCATGTATGACAATAAGTTTGAAAAATTATATGTATATAATATTTTCCAAGATACCTATTTATTTATTATTATCCATTAAGACAAGATCAAGTATGGTTACGAAAGTTTAATAAAAACCTATGCTTATAAGTGTCTGTTGTCAATCAAGAAATCTGTTATATTTTAATTATATTTAGATGTATCGTTTGCCTCGGGCAGTTTCCTTTTTTATACTAACATATTCTGTCTATTGTCTACAGATAAGATGGAGGCGCGGTTATGAGGACGGCCAGCAACTTTCAGGTTAGTTCGGAATGTAAATAACTTGTGCACACAATATGTTTGCACCATAAGCATATAATGGGTGTATTCTGACAGTAATCGGCTTGCTATAGAGGGCTATGTTGTGTAAAGGGAGGGTGTGGCGACGATTTCTAAGCCCGTGGAATTAGTTCGCGACCCACGCGTCTTTAGCGACAGAATGCAATCATTAACGTATTGTGACACTTTTCATGATGATTTAGGATTTCAACTTGTATAATTATATTGCTTCACTAGCAACGAGCGAGCGAGTGAGGCAGGATATCTAATAAATAGCATGAAAAGTTCTCCTACTTTCTTTTGCACAACATTGTTTGAGTAATTCCTAACATCACAGTTATACCCGTAATACACAAACTTTGTAACGCCCTTATTTGTGTTGTAAATATATGTATGTCTTGGAAATTGAAGTGGATGCAATGATTGTTTTATTACTATTCTAGTTGTGATAAAACTTTATTGCTTTCAAATTGTCAACTATTGTTTTAAATAAGAACAATCCGTTTTTGCTATAAAACCCGAGAAAGGTACAAGGGAGCAGAACTCTGATACAAGCCTTTGTTGGCTGAAATCTCGCTAAACTACATATAATGTAATTCAATTGCGAGGTGCTTTACCATTTAGGTTAGTTCACAGCCATGTGACAAAGAGTCCACCTTTACATTTATCTGTGAAAATTATGTCTCCGTTTTGCGTCCTGGCACATTTTGAAATATTTTCGTTTGAATTTACAATTTATCGTCTATTCATTTTTGTTGAGTCCGCGCAATTTCTAACCGCACTAAATCTCGTTGTGAGTGGAGAATTTCATAACACTATTATGGTTATTTATGAAAAGTGTATTTCACTAAATATTATTATGTATTCTTTTATTCTTGCCGATATTGATGATAATTCCAAACTAGCGTTGACCTTATAGCCAAATATGGTATCTTGTTGCGAAACGAATGTGCTATCAAGATCCTTGTTAATTATGATAAAAAATAATCATAAATCCAGCTCTTTGTTGGAATTTTATTGTACTTTATTTCTTTTCGATTCTTGTGCTCAGGTAGTTTAAAGTTTTGGTATAATTGAAACCTATTCAAACAGGCATATGGAACAGCACTACCACCGTATTTTTTTGTCGTTTCGCC
Source organism: Jemadia pseudognetus (assembly GCA_018244755.1). Classification (NCBI taxonomy): domain Eukaryota; kingdom Metazoa; phylum Arthropoda; class Insecta; order Lepidoptera; family Hesperiidae; genus Jemadia; species Jemadia pseudognetus. The sequence continues at coordinate 3,772 of DWTO01005643.1, forward strand.
TTTCGACACGGTCTCTAATTATGTATAATGAAAATTGTTAGAGATGTAGTTCATTATCCTGTTCAAATGCAGCTGGAAGATTTCATCGGCCGTAAACACATTATGGAGAAGTCTTAGATGTACACATTTGCTTACGATGCTTTCTACACGGTTGCAGTAGCGAAATGCACATAATTTGTAAACTTCTTTGCAGCACATAACTTCATTGCAAATTTTACAAATGCGCCATGCAAAAGAACATAAGAGTTTAAGGATTTTAGATAAACAATAATTGGATGATTATTTTTGTGGTAAAATCTAATACTTAAACTAACATATCGTTCTAAGTTCTAAATGGTATGATTGACTTTTCTGTAATAGTTAATTTTAACTATATTTGTTCATGAGTAACAACACGTTTGTTCTAGACTTTCAAAAGTATTTCTTTCATTGTTTCCTTGGTAACAAATTATAAATATTATACAATTTTATGTATTTAGTTTATGTATGTATTAAGCCCAATGCCCAAAACACATGCCCAGCATGGGAATTATGGACATAACCCCTCAGGGGAGATCTATGTAAACCAGTAGACTACAATTGGCTGATGATGATGAGTTATAAGCTAATAACCGTTGCATACATTTTTTATTACTTTGCTTGTATTTTTATGTCGGTACGAAACTTGTGGAAGGCAGACTACGACCTCCGGCGTTCCATTTAGCGCTCGCTAGCAATGCGCCTGTGTGATGTCAGAAGGATAGCGCGCTGTACCTATGATTTATGGTATGCTGTAACAAAATGACTCAAAGTTTATAGGTAATTTTACCTATTACTATACACATGAAAAAATTTAAGTATTAATTAAATAATTCAAGTTGAAGTATTTATATATAGTAAACGCGAAAAAGAAGTAGATATAGGGAACTTGCAGATGAATTTGTGTTTTGATGAAATCGTTACACTGATGGCTCGTTTGGCATTTCCCTTCTATTATATAGATCGCATTGCCGAGTCTAACACAGTATATTAGCAATTTTCTTTAAACATTACCTTGCGTAAGCTTCGTACGGCAACGAGGTACAAATTGGTGTTGGCATAGAACGGTTTCCTCGCTCGTTTGTGGGAGGTGTTACGAATTTCGCCCCGAAGGCTTTAGTTAACAATACACGCTCGTATATATTGGTTGCGACAACCTGCGCTCCTTTTGAATCGTTCGCATTATGGTGGAAACTGACTCTAAATTGGCTTGATATTTCTCAAATTCTATGTAGAAATACTTCGTTATTTACTTTGACCATTCAGTATTCGAGCTGAATTATCTGCGTCGGTAATCTTTTTGTTATTCAGCAATATGAGAATACGGATTTTATGTAATTCTTTAAATTATTGATCGCGAAAATATATCGTTCAAAGATCATCTCTTGTTCTTAGTCAGTCTATTTTTGAAGAGTCTTTGTATCGAAAATTTAAACGTTTACTGTACAGTAGCTGCGAGTTGCACCCGTTTAGAATCGTTAATGCGATGATGACAAGATTGCGCGGACCTTCCAAATGTGAATGACCACCGTTTTATTGAAATTTACATTTGTGACTCAGAATAATGTTTATATTCTCTCATTGGGTGCGCCTGAAGGATCTCTTTGGAAAAAAAGTTTTCGCAATCTATGTTCGTCACAAAATTTATTGTTAGGGTTTTTAGAGCGGTCCTGAAGAAATTCAATTTTTTTAACTTTATTTTTTATTTTAATCTAGTATTTATTACTACTTAATTTTAAACATGGAATGTTAATCGTCCCTAAGAATTAGTTTTGAACAATCGAAATGATTAAATAACGAATGCATATCATGATATTCTAAACGCTGCAGTCTTCCTAGACTGCACAAGATATCCTTATCTTGATATATCCATTCCAAGAGTAAAAACTGCTGCAGACTGCAGAAGAGTGGTAGGTTTTGGCTGCGTCTTCTTGTCCGATTCGTATAACCTGAAATTATTCAAAACATGAGTGAATAAGTGTTTACTAGGCAAGAGTACTACGTCTTAAGCTGCATCTTGCTTTCCATAGGGTGAAATTGTCGAACCTATTACTAAATAAAAAAAAGTTTTGAAACACAGACAGAAATACGAAACTATATAAAGAGCAGAAATAAAACCGAATCGTTATGAACGGGGAAATCTTTCAGCCGTCTCGGCATTTGAATCGAAACACGAGTTATTTAAACTTTAACAGCTTACACAATCTGCTTTGCGTGATGCTACACCTAATGCAACAACGGTGGATGGTAATTGGAACACGCCATGGAAACATCACTTTATGGCGAAAGCTTGTTCATCTTTAGACAGTAAGTTTAGATTATTGTTGCTAGCACGAAAGGTCTCACAAGAGACTATTTATTGCTTTTTGCGTGTCTATATAAATTATATTTAATCTTCGTTATTGTTTCCATGAGGTATATTAAATAGACTTAGTTAATCATTGGAATGGAATACGTTAATGTTATTGTAATTGGACATGACACTGTAATGAGACATAATATTTATTTATATACTCAATCTCTTTCTTTTCAGATTTATTTTAAATCGTATCTAGAACTATTGTTGTTTAATTGTAGTATCGTCATCATCCATTCAATATGTACCATTATGAAGTTATATTCGCTTCATATCAGATTGACATCGCCGCAAAGCGAACCAGTTACAGTCGGCTTCGACAGATTTATCGCGGAACCGAGAACGATTAAATCATAACACTCGCTTTATTACTCAACGTTCGTATCACCGAACAATGGTTCCGTTAAATCGCCTCATTGACTACCAAATGGACCACACGTAGTCCTGCACGCGATTCTCGAATCGCAAATAAATATCGTTTAACGTACTCTTTGGAACTAATAAGGTGTTCTGTACTACACTGTACAAAGAGAAGCAACGTGCTACGAACTTGGTTCTCCTTCATGCAACACGAGAAGTACAAATATATTTCGCAGGAAATAGCCTTGGTTTTACAGTGTTGCGTATTATTTTAAAAATACATCAAATTTTCTACTTTCAAAGACATTATGATAACCAAGAACCATTATCTGTTGCATTTTTCCATAAATTTAATGTACGAGTATATAAACACGAGTGGTTTTTGAAATATTGAATGACATAAGGCTTTTATAATTGTCTCACATCAGTCTGACCTTGTTCCACATCCATTGCATTTATTCTTTGATATAAAGATATAATACTATTTCAATCCTAAAATCTACAAGATCATATGACACGTGAAAGTTGCATTTACACAAGTTCCTTAAATAAGAGAAAGTTCAGTTAAAATAAATATGTCGTCCCCTAGCGTCTTTTAAACTTCTCATTACAAAAAAGTTTGTTAATTTTGTAAATCATCTTTTATACTTTACAAAGGAAATTCAATTATCAATTCAAATTCAACCAATGGTGATGGCTATATTACTATAATAGTACCATTACTATTATAGTAATATAGCCATCACCATCACTGAACTTTCTATTATTAACTAGGCCTATCTAGTGATAATTTTGATGAATGGAGATAGGTAACTCTTTATTGTTTACAGTATATCAGAGAATTTATACACTTACACTATATCACAGAATATAATGTAAATAATATGCGGCCTTATTTTTGTAATGAGGTTTCTTTCAGGCAAGCCGTGTAGAAGAGGCGAAGTCGGTTGAATAGAATCGTAGCTGGTGGAAATCCTTTATCTCTGTCTAGATCTGTGGCGAATAGACATGACAATGTATATCTAAATAGTAATATTTGAAAATTTTATTCATACATATCCGTAAATATTTACGGGTAAAAGGGGTATACATTCAACAGTGATTTGTCCGTATCGATTTCGTGATATAAGTAAACCTATCCCCTATTAAGCTAAACTATTCTGTCGATAACACTTATTGATGTAACTACTAACGACCATTGTAAAGCTGCTTTTATTGCCCGCACTGTCATCTGTACTCTCATTGTCATCTACCATGTTTGGAGCAAATCACTAGTAGCATTCATTGTCACCGACCAAGTTCGGAACAGATGCCCGTATGTTTCCATTTTCAGGTTTCTCGCTAACGGTACCATGGTTGCCCTCGTTCCGAAGTGATAATGCTTCTGTAACCCACTCTTGATTGGAAGGAGCAAGCGCTCTTTATAATTGGTCAGATAAATTGAATGCCAGAAACCTATTGGTCAATAACATTTCCAGTTGCATGGCAAATGGGTAATAAAATAGCAGTACAGTATATTACAATAAAATATTTATCAAGATTTCTTTTAATAAGTCGCCATTGTACTTTAGATTTTATATTAGTAGGCTTTTCAAGCGCGCCAGTGGATTTTATTACTTCATATTTTCCATTGTTTTTATGTTTAGCTTTTCAGAATTCATTGGCTGTTATAAACAAAGGTTTCAATTATACGAAGTCATAATTATGAATTATACTATTACTTATATCATTGACAATTGGCGTACATTCATTATTAAAAACAACGACTGGCCGTTCCTATATAATCACCATCGACCTTCACCTTTCGACTATAAAGACGTGGATATTTTCATAATAAGAAGGGCTTATGGCCATAGTCTGTTCATTTAAGTTCATGTACATATTTCAGAAATATTGAGTCGAGTGGTCGCAAGTGCAACTGCCGATCAAAATGTTCGATTTCATGGTGAGCAAAGTTGAGTTTTCTGACTTGGAATTCCCAGTAGTTTCTCGTAGTCGTCTGTCTGCGTCCGATGTGTGACAATAGGCTTTCCCCCTATTCCATGGTGAGAAGTAAACGTAACTGGTGAAATGTGGATGTGTACACTCCTCTCCCTACCTCTTCGTGGACATACAGGCGTGATGGTACGTGATATTTATGTTATTCGTCTATTTGTAAAACAAGTTCCCTTTAGGGTTTTTTTTGCATCTTTCATTTGTCTATTGATGTTAAACCGCATTGAATCGTGTAGTTCTCGTAATTTAGCGCTTAGATAGCGTGCGCGTTGTTTATGTCATGTCGTTCGCTAGTCGCCGTACATTCTGTCTTTGTCAGCGGTCAACATCATCAATTCAACCGCCTGTCGGTCTACATCTTTACTTCTCTCCTAACGGTTAGTTTATTCAACCAAGCCGTTTTAAACCTTTAAAGGGTTGTTTTGTTCAGAGATGTCGGTCTCACTACAGATTTATTTATATTGGATATCACAATAGTAGCCGTGTCTAGAATTGTTTGTTGCGTATTGTTCCGGTCGGTTTTTATTGACGAGAACTTTATCCTCGGTGTTGTCTCTTCATGTTATAAGTTAAACGTGTCGAATAGATTCTGAAGTACGTTCATCAAGTTTTTTTGTTTGTCTTTAAAGTTTTTGTTTAGTTGTGTAGTAACGCGTACTTTTTATATAGAACTAAATTATTTTATTTTTATATAGGAACAAATAAACTGTTGCAAGTTTCTTAGATGTTCTGTTTTCATAGTTTTTTGGTTACGATGAAGACAAAATACATACAAAAAAGAAGTGAAACATAGTTTACGAAAACAACACCTTGGTATTTTTTGCGCATTGTGTCGAGCGAGTTTTATCTGTAGGTGTATCTACGGTTCTTTGATTTTATTGCTATTTGCGATCGAATGGACGGTCAATCCACCGTTACCACTTTTATGATCTTAAACCTCCCGCTAGAGCAGCGCCGCATCGGTTATACGATCCGACCATTTGTTAATTAAAATATAGTAATAACTATCATACGTATATCAATACCTCTGTTGGAGAAGCATAATAATATGTGTAGATTTGACGGTTTGGATATAAATTATGAAACATTTTACGTAGACATTGGTAAGCAAATTTGTTTCTCGTGTTTTTTTATAAAATTCAAATCCAACGTAGAATATATTTACTTTGAACGATAATTTTTTGGTAATAACATGAAATTTAAATTTTTCCTAAAAAAAATTTAACGAAAGACAACGATTTATTGCTTTGCATGCTTAATTCATGATAGTAATATTTCGTGTTTAAATAACGTTAAGAAAACGATATATAAATTTTATTGTTTGGGAAAATTATTTAATTACTGCATGCTCAGCGTACGGATTATGGGCATAACCCCTTTGGGGAGCCCTAAGTCCAATTGTGGACTGCAATGGGCAGATGATGATTATTGTCAATAAGATGATCTGAAACTAAATACACCATATATTCAGACGGTTAAGAAACATTTACTTGTTAATTTTTTTCAAGTTGTATATTCGCTTTTGCCATTTTCATTGAAATGTTTAAATAATTTTGTAGTGGCGGGATAATGTTGACACTTGCGTGTTTCTGTTTTTCTTCGAAATATACGTTCAATATTGGAACTTCAAATACAGAGACAGGCTTGTTATGAGTGGTCGGACGGGTTGCCGTCCCAAATTTAGTTCCAACCTGTTCTGTAAACACGATAACCGCTAGTCAACGAGTTCGACGTCCGTTTTGGGCACGTACGAGTGTTTTCATAATTTATATACTATCGTCTGTAGAGAATTACGCTTTTTATGCGTCTCATAGCTGTCACGGGGCTATAATTTTTTAAAATTATACTTTGATGTATGGATCTTGAAATATTACGTTTGTTTAGGTAGTCTATTATATATCGCATTAGTATTTCATTATTGGAAATGTCAAAAGGTTGATAAGAAAATTGATTTTTATTTGCTTTAAAGTGATCCATCACCGCCGTAACCATCTGGTATTTATACGATTTTTTTATTCAAACAACAAAATTTAGACAAGCTGACTCAGTGTTTTTAATTTAGGAATAATGAAATGTATTT
>DWTO01005644.1:0-10579 GCA_018244755.1 Jemadia pseudognetus
CAAATACTACTGAACCGATTACGATGAAATTTGGTATGTAGGTAGCTGAAGACCCAGAATAACACATAGGCTACTTTTTATCCCGAAGTTCCCGAGGGATTAGGATTTACACGGGAATAACGAGATGTTGATAATATTGTTACGTTATAGTAGGGTTTCCACGCGGACCGAATCGCGGGCGGTCTCTAGTATTTAATATAAGTATTACTGTACTGTCATCAAATTATAGACAAACCGTTTTTCTTTGTAAAGGGTAATGTACTACGGATCTGATTTTTTATCATATGATATTTACATATTTCAGTTGCAAAATATATCATATCACATTTAATTTACAAATCAAAATTAAATATTGACAAATGGCTATATACATATATCTTATTTCATAATAATTAATTTGATGTTACAAGGCTTTTAATAATAGTTAGAAATATATTATTAGGGGTATATTTCACTGGCTGACCATGATACGACGCGTGCAGTATGGTCCGATTTTGTCTATAAAATATATTGATAATGGTAACTGATACCTGATAAATATTTAGCAACACTGCGAAGGAACCGCCATTATCTAAGGTAGGTTTAATACAAGTCTCATCAACGCGACATGCCTTCGGATTTATGTGTAATAGTTGCCTGTGAGATCGAATACATTGAAAAAATAATCAAAATATTGTAGGCATCAAAGCAGCGCCATACATTTGAATAATTGTTATAATAATAGTAATGGTTGTTATACGTACATTTAAATTTCATCTTAGTACAACTGACCTTATCTTATTATAGGTGACTAGTTATCATTCGGCCGGTTCTCTTAACGTAGGTTTTAAATGAACGGTGGAACTTTCATTGATTAAAATGAAAGTTCTCAATTCCATATATTTTTTTAAAAAGGTTTAAAGTATACCATTTACAGACGATAATTGATTGAAAGAAATTGTTAGTAGCAGCACGGAGTCTGGATTTGTGCCCGGTGTATGTCAATACCACCACCTATTCTATGGGACGCACACAACGTCACTGGTGAAACGTGGGAGTATTGCATCCGTAATATTACGTCCATATCCGCAGTCATCAATACACAAAATATTGACCATTAAAACATTATCCCTACACGAAATATCGTTACAATAGTTAAGACCCGTGCCGTGTATTGTGTACATAAACATGGTCGTTCATATTTTACAAAAGTGGTTCATTAACAGATTTGCTTCTCGTTATTTATGTGATGTATATTGACGTTCAAGTGTACATAATGAAAATAAACGTATGCCTTCTCAAATAGTAATTCATCGTTAAAGCACTAGAATTACTGTAATCTATTCTCGCAATAGGTCGCTATACATATGAAAGTCAAAAATTATTATTTCGACACGAATAAATTGTTTGTAATATTGGTTGCAGGGCGAGTAATAGACATTTCGAGATGCGACATGCGTGCTCTGTGTTCGGTTCGCGGGCCGCTAGGCGGAGAGACGCGCGCGCTCGCTGCGGGCGCGCGCCTGCTGTCCTTGCGGATGCCCGGCCAGCCCCAACCGCTCCACTTTGTTGTAGAAGCCAAGGCGCGGGCCAAGGAGCTCAAATCCCTAGCCAATGCCCACGCCCAGTTACAAGGCATGTCCGATATGGAGCTCTTCGGTCTAGCTATCATGCAAAGTAAGTTAACACTATTATCGGCGGTTTGATAGTAGCGGCCTACGAATTACAATATTTAATGCCTTGATTATGCGCTTTAATAATTTTGTTCCTAATAAAATTTTCAATATTTCAGATGGAGAATATTTGTTTGTGGATTTAGAAAGCAAACTTTCAAAATATGCGCCAAAGAGTTGGAGATCATCCCACACACATGTATGTTTGAGTAACATTTTATATGTTTTGTTTTTATTTACAGTCTACTTCAAAATTATAATAAACATAAACAATATTAAAATAAGGTTTAGTAAAGGAAATTAATACAAATAAAATAAATAATTATGATTTTGTTCTATAATTTTAGGTAACAGAAATTTTTTTTTCAGGGATTAGACGCAAATGGCAGGCCACTGCTTGAATTACACCTAGTCGTGCAGTTTCACGTAGAGAGTCCGCTTCTTCTACACGACGAAGTAGGTCGGCGTTTATATTTTTTACAATTGTTGCACAATGTGCGCACTCGAGACGCTCTACCCGCCGAAATACTATTATTGCTGATTGGATTAGCATTACAAGCAGAGTATGGTGACGAAGAGGCGTATGCGGATCAGAATTATTTCAGAACAGAAGATTATGCACCGCCGTCTCTTACGGGGGATTGGGTGGGCAAGGCGATAAGGGCATGCCATCGAGAACACCGTGGTCTATCAAAAGCTGATGCCGAAGTCAGATTTATACGAGAAGTTTGTCTTCTTCCGGACACAATCAACTCTCATAGATATCGCTTGAAGCAATCGAAGACAGAATTAGAACCAGGAACCGTTTGGCTCCTTGTCACTGCTAAAGGTATTAAAATCTTACCAGACAATGGATCAGTTTCCAATTTCATTTGGAGTTCAATAGGAAAGTTAAGTTTTGATCGTAAGAAGTTTGAAATCCGCACTGAGGAAGGAAAAATAACATTATATTCTTCAAGCGAAGAGAAATGTAAATATTTATTCGCATTATGTAAAGAGACACACCAGTTTTCGATGAAAATTTCACCTAAATTAAACGAGATATTAAGAAAGGAAGAAGAAGAGCGAAAAATGTGCTTTGGTTATTCTAAGTCATTTTCCTTTCAACAATGTCCAAACAAAAATGAACAAAGAATTTCACTAATATCCTCCACAAGTTCTAACACCACATCAGGTATTGTAAGCGATAGAGTTCATTCCGAAGACGAATTAGAAATAATGATAGATTCGCCACCCGCTCCTTCCACTGAAAGCTTGGCTTTTGCACATTTATTAGACTGCTCCAATACATATTTGTTAAGACACATTTCTCAAGAAGGTCAATCTTTAAACAAAACTTCATCCCTAAAATTGCAAAAGCCAAAAATGCGAATGAAAAAGAACAAAGATGACGTTAGTCCACTTAAAAAAGATACCCCTTTTGAGACTGGACAGAGTTCTATAAGTCCATCTGAAGAAACAGTGTCATTAACAAATCAGAGTATATCAGAAGTACTATCCGAAAGTCCAATTCCAAATAAAGTCAAGTGTACGGGATCTCAATGTTCGTCCTCATGTAGTACCGTAATAATGGCAAGAGCGGGTTTGAGTGCCCTTAGCAGGGCCTCTAATGCAAGTAGCCTAGAATTAGGTTATAGCCATACCGCACAAAATTCAATGATAAGTGATAATAGCACGGTTGAAATGGAAGTTGAATATCCTCAAGACACCGCATCGGCGCTGTATGATGGTCTGGGTCAACCAGTTACAGTCGCAACATCAAGCGAAACCAGCGGTGTTTATACAATGGGTAGTTCCGAATTAACTACTCGATCTAAAATGTCACATTATGATAGTTACAAAATTACAAAAGAAAATGATCTGGCAGATTTTGACAGTGTTTCTTCAATCCTCAAAAATAAATCAGAAAGGTCTAATCTGGTATCCAGTGCATTTCGTCTACAGGCAGCAATACCTTCTGCGGATTGTGTTGATGGGGGAACAAAATTTTGTAGACAAGAACACGAAGATAAAGAAAATATTTTTCGAGAAAGAACAAACTCTAATGTGAGTGCCGCTTCATTTCACGGTGATGGCAGTGATCCAACTGACACCAAACGTACGCTACTAAGTGCCAGCGAATTAAGTGATTTAATTGTCGGTAGAGGTGTTTATCCCAAGAATCAGTCCGTTAGCGATACTTTCGATTCTATATCAGACTACGTACGGTTACCTCTACCGTTTTCTGGTGATAGTTACCTTCAAGGGCATGAAGATACTGCGCCTTCAGATGATAATTATCTACACAATTCATTCTTCGACCGTCCTCCAACACCACCAGCAAGAATCGATAGCCGAAAGAGTCTTAATTTATCACTTCCTAATATATTAGAAACAGATGCGAATAATGCTCCAGCGTTACCAAACTTTCCAAACAAACCACCGCCGCCGTATGAATATAATCACAAAACTTTATCAACCCACACTACTGCACCAGTAAAACCTCCACCGGCATACCCAAGCACGTCCCTATCTTCACAACTAGCTGGAGAGAAGGAGGAAGTAGCAGCCAGGGTAGTGACATCGCGACCCATGATTACAATTCTAAAAGCCGAAGCAGGAGAGGTAAATGTTTCTGGTGAAAGAACATTTGCAAGCCCAATGGTACTGGAGCATAGATTTCAAAAGTCAAAACGTCATCAAGCATCTAGTCGAAGAGCAGAGCGGTCAAAACTGGCTCAAGGGATTAATAATATTTCACCATCCCGAGAAGGTCCGTCTCATATTGATTCAAATGTCCTTGTCGCTATGATGAAACTACCTCCTCCGCCACCGCCACCTCGACGGTCACGACTTCCGCCTCCGCCGCCAATAACCCGTTTACCACCTCCACCACCACCGCACAACCCCATGTTTCACCAACAATTGTACAGTGACGTTGATTACGTGTACTACCCTTTACAAGACCCGGCTGTATCACAACAGAATTACCTAGACCATAAATTAACAGAAAATCGTGTATCAAACCTGCATAAAAGCAGTTTACAATATAGAAGTACACCATTCCTCTCCACGACCTTATCGGCATCGTCGACATACGGATCGATACAGAATCTCTCAGATTCTTATGTGCAAATTCCCGGTGCACGGACGAGTTGGTATTCAATGACAAGCAGAACAACTCTTAGCAACAGTTCCATGAACCTTGAGAGACCTCCAATATCTATGCGTGTTCCCGAAATACCTAGTTTCGCACGAACGAAGTCATATGAAACTTTACTAAATTCAAAAGACCCACCAAATCCGCCTATTAAAACTCGACGAATGCCGCCACCTCCTCCTCCGCCTTATGAACATAAAAAAAAGATTCCTACTTATTTAAGGGACTTCAAAACACTAAATTCCACAATTGCTCTCAACGAAGGATGTGCTAGCAAAGTGAAAGACGCTAATTGTGATTTAGATATAAAAACTCTCAGGGAAAAAAGCAAGAACTTAGACTTACCACTAATAGCTGCCTTATGCAACGATCGTTCGTTGATAAAGCAAACTAAAGCCTTTGGTGCTCCAAAGTTGAATAAGCAAACAAATAGTGACTGTGAAAGTGAAGTTAAGTGTGCCAAGTCCATTCCAAACACCACCGATAACATAGATCTTAAGAGTAAAACAGACTTAAATGTTAAGAGGACAGTTGTGAGTTGTCAGAAGAAAATATTAATACGAAACCCAACCGACAAGCTACCGGCGCTGCCCAATTCTGAGAGCCATACACCTAGAGCTATGTCCAACACTTACGTAATGCATCCGAGTATCATTAAAACAAAAAAGAGCCAACCTAGCTCATGACACTTATTTTACTGTTTATTGACTTCTTGTGAATCCTTCCAGTGCTATTTACTTTTTTTCATAGCAGTTTAAATACGAGACTGATATTAGTAATAAATAATTATTACTTAGTTACTAGTAATTCGAAATTCCAAATAGGTACAGCTGTTTCAGCCGTTCACAGAATTTTATTATTGTTAGGATAGTGGATAAATATGAAACAAACAATAGATAACGAGCTACAGTGATTTGAAAAATAATGTATTTTCTGAATATTATAACTTACTTCAATCCTTTCAAATACAATTTTAATATTGGCCTATAAAACCTCGAAAGTACGCAGATTACCCCATGCTATTTCTATGGCAATCTTCGTATGGTTTGTTACTTTAACCATTATCACTCTGTCTCAGTAAAATACGTTATTTCTTGCTATATTTGATTAATACAGGCGTGTGGATAAACGTTGCGATTTTTTTTTCACGATACTAACATTTTTTAATGCTTATGTATCAATCTTGGTATTTTATAGACATTTTTTTCAAGGCAGGCAATGTAGGGTAAGTAAAAAACTGTGGGACCATTAAATCTGTGTCAAGAGTTCGATTTTGTACACATGTCGGAAAATGTGTATTACGAGCATTTTTAAAATAATATTTATAAATAGGTTTAAGAAAATGTGAATGCATGAGAGAGTTCAATGAAAAAATAACAAAACAGACAAAACATTCCACCCTACATGGGAATGGAATTTTTTACGGCAAAAAGATTGCACGTGTAATCTTTTTAAAAAGACCTATAAATGATTTAAACTTTAGGAGTAGATAATTATGAATATCACAATAAGATACTTAAACAAGTATTCCGCCTTTCGGTTTAGTCAAGTAGTTAGATCTAGTTTAACTATTACAGTGTATAAGAAGACGTAAACAAAATCCCTGTAATATATTATATACCAAGAAATTTAGTTTGCAACAAATATTGATTAATAAATCCATTTTACGTTCAAAAGTTTCACTACGATTAACTATCGATGTTACAAACTCTCAAGGTAGGAGGGTTACAAAACAAGAAAAATATAACTCATAAAATATATTTGCAATGTATTTTATGAATTTTATTTGTATATGTTTTATGTATCGTTTGTAAAACACAAACGATTTTATAGAAAACAGGGATGTATTTGGTACCCTTAGACGAACCAATAGGTATTAAATATTGATCGACTTAAGCACACATTAAAACATTGGAATTTCGAATTACTAGTATGTCTGATAACTCTATGTTCTATTAATTACTTGTTAGATAGATTTCAATTAGAACTACTACAATTCAGGTTGGTTACCTCTCTTAAATATTTGTAATAACATGGTAGCCAAGATTTGCCATGAAGCAACATTTAAAAATTCTAATTATTTGAAATGTTAAAAATGGACCACCACTCCATTTAAAAGGTAAAAAAAAGTAACATCACACCTGTTATCACTGAAGAGGTAGGCAGAGTGTGGTACACTCAAATTACAAAGTTTTACTGTATCCATGTAGTCCAATTGTAAGTTAAATAATGTTTAAATAATAGGATACTTACAAGGCGTGTCTATTTCTTTTTGAATAAACATGATCAAATACAGAAAGAAACTATTGAAAATATTTTAATTGCATTTTGTCATTACTCTTGTACATGTACACCATTCATACTTTGTGTCTTAAAAGTGGATTACTTTGTGAAGTTTTCCTGCTCACAAGCTATTAAATTTCAATAAAAAAATCACTTCTCCTCGGGAACTTTTGATAATTTTATAAAATTAAATTCTCTATATAATAGTGAATGCTTGTTGTTATTGTATCTTACGACTAAAATACTCACAGTCAGAGGTTATTCTGAAATAATTAAGTTATAATTGCTGAAAAGTAAGAATGTAAAACTAAGAGTCATTACTAAGTCATAGTAAATGATGAAAATGTAATAATTTCTGTCAATATGTATTTATTTTGTTTACAATCTTGTAACATAACAGTTAGAATTTTAAGTACAACATATCTCTAATGTGTACAAATGTATAGTAAAATTTCTTACGACAATATAATGTTCAGTAATTATTTATTCACCCTAACAATTGAAATAGATAACACATCGTCAAAATTTTTTTTCAGATCTTTGGCAAATCACAGTCACAAAACAAGGAATTAAAATAAAAATATTAATAAACAGACTGATAAAAACTTAACAAACACTGCAAAAGATATTTCGATACACATAATACTCATAGCAAAAATCTAAAAACTATTACATAAAAAAAATTGATGTCAAAAGACAACAAATAGAAAATAGAAAACAATTAGAAAATTTTGTTCATTACATTTGAAACAAAATATATAATACTGTGTATTATTAAAAAAAAATCCAAAGACATACTTCCGTATATGCTTAATATTCAAGTAAAAGTAGTTTGCTACTTTTACGTGAATATTAATTTGTAATATTAAAATAACTCTTGAAGCACTGAATATAATTATATAAGAGGCGGTTCTTAATTCTTAGTCTTAGGTATGAGTATGATCGTGAGAAAATACTGTAATATATCAACTGCCGTGAGATAAATAAAAATCTCACATTATGGTTGCAATACCTATTAACATATTTAAATATGATTAAATTATTATCTACTTACAATTATTACATTCAGAAAATATAGGGAAACAGAGATTCTAAATTTCCAAGGAAAGATCTTTCATCTATAGTGATTTAAGTATGAAAGAAAGTTATCACATTATTTTGTCAAGTTATGATCTGGTATATCATAACCACAAGATTGGAACAAATATTGTAAAAATAACTGAATATTACTAAATACGAGAGATTATTGAGGCTAACATCTACTTCTCCAATTTAATAATTAAAGCAGAGAACGCAGGAAACGTGACAGAATCTAAATACAATACTTGACCCACAAGAGAGGTATTGGTGGCTGCTACCACCATTCCACCATAGAACATTGTAGATAGATCAGTTGTTATGGGTTTACTACCCATATTTGCAACGAACACGCAAGAGTTTCGCCGTGGATACCACCTTTCAATGACCACTAGATTATCTTCGGTTTGACGAATTTGCATATTTTTTACTACACTACCGTTTTTGTAAATAGCTCTTAAATAAATTGTAGGCGTTTTTAAACGCACATCAATAAAATCGCGTAACACACTTAAATAATAATAATGAGGTTCAGCGGCAGACTTGGAATTCCAGGGTAGTGTACTAATTTTGTTTTCAAGCGTGCTAGTCTTTTCATTTGATGAGAATATCATTGGGACTAAGTTATGTACATGTTCGTATTCATGGAAATCACCTTCAACATCCTGCTGTGATAACCCACTTAGACCCACTTCATCGCCATAGAATATACTCACTGTTCCGGGCAAAATCAATTCCAGAGTGGTGAGAGCCAATGTATTATTTGTATATTTATTTGATACTCTTTCACTATGGACATTTCCAATGTTCCAATGTATCCAGGGATAGTATGGTTCTGCCCATAGAGTGCCAGGCACAAGCTCATCTATCTTTCTCTTCAATCCCTTAACCCCATCATCGAGGTTCAGGTGAACATCAATGAGATCAATTCTATTCAAAAAAATTGTAAGAGCACTGCCTTTAACATCACTGACTTTTTCCCATGCTTTCTCACTTGCCATCAATATCTTATTACTTCCTATAATCTGTTTCCATATTTGTAAAGTTTTTCCAAAATTTCTATCTTCTACATAGTTTTCCAGATTTTTTAAATAGAACCCATCAACATTTTGTGTCTGCGCCCAAAATAAAATTGCTGTGGTGGTTACATCAACATATTTTACAATTGTTACATTTGAATTGGTATGATTTGAGTTCAGATGAGACATAGGAACTGCCAGAGACAAAATGGGTATATCAAGGATGATATACATATTTTTCTTGTGTACCATAGTAACCAAATCTTCGAAATCCTTCAACACTCCTAGACTCCTGTCTATATTCAGAAGTGAGGTAGTATTATAATAATGTTCGGGATACCCATTGGCTTCAAACATGTAATTGAGACGGATAGTATTTGCACCCAAGTCTTTGATGTAGTCCAAATTCTTTGTAAGACCTTTCAGATCCCCAATGCCATTATTGTTGGAGTCCACAAAGCTAGCGGGAAACACTTCATAAAATACATGTCCTTGGTACCATGGAAGATCTGGATTGCATGATTTGGGCAATGTAACAACCATTGCAATTATAGCTCCTATGCAAGCAACTAATCCAGATACCACAAACCATAGCAGAACTTTTCTGATGACACCCCAATTCCAATTGACAAAGCTTGGTAACTTCCTGTTATTTGTGTTTAGGTTGCCATTAAGTTTGTACCCTTCAGGCTGAAAATAATGTTAAAATAAACTACTATAAATAATATACTAATTATCTTAGTAAAAAAAAACTTATCTTCGTCAGCTATAAATTTAATTGGAAATACTTAAGAAACATACCTGTCCCATTATCATATCTCCATTTTTGCTGAGCGTCTGATAGTCTAACATACTTATATTGTTTATAAGCTGAGCGCTCACAGGGTCCTGAACGACTGAATTAGAATCAGCTGATGAACTTGAATCCCCGGCACATGCATCTGGAATAATATATACCTAATGTTTAATTGGATTTCATATATACAAACACTTCAATATTAGAACAATCTTTGTAAAGAAAGTTTCATCTAAGCAACAATTTATATTGTTACAGCTGTCTATGAGAAGTTAAGTGTCACCATGTAACCAACATATCATTAGTCTTTATAAAGCAGTTATTTCATGAAAAAATTTATAAAATACTTAATAATCACAGCTAAGACCACATGCTCAACACACTCTCTAAAACACATATATTAGTTATCAAATTCGAATTATTCTTTTTTAAGTTAAGTGAAGCTCATCACAATATAATTCTGAAAACTGCATTCTTATCAGATAAGCCATTTCTGAGCTTAGAGTGTGCAAACAACGAACAAAACAGAAAAGATTGTTTTGGGTGCTCTTGTATTGGGTTGCCTCCATTATGAATTTTTAAATATATTTACCATGTACAGACAGTGATCAGT
>DWTO01005645.1:0-10578 GCA_018244755.1 Jemadia pseudognetus
AAACTATGTGTATAATAGAACCTTCTGGAATGTTGGCGGTAATTTTTATGTATTCGTTGTGCATACCTACTTTATGCTCTATTTATGGTGAGTTTCATTTAAGTGTCCGCTACACAACTTGCAGAAAATGCGTTGTTATTAAAATTCTGGTATTCTATTAGTCTTGGCGACAACATTGCCAAGGACTTTATTAAGATTACATTCGATGCAAGTAGTAGCTTAGTAAAGCTTAGACCTAGCTTAGTAAAGCTAGGTCCTAGGTTCGATATCAAAGTAGGGTACTATTACATTTTTTTAACTGCAAAATCCTAGTGGTGGCTCGGAGTCTGAATTTTTGAACGGTGTATGGCAATTGGCTGACCACCTATTACTATAAACCGGGCACATATTAGACTCCAAGCCACTCCTAGAAAAATCCATGGAGGCCCGACCCGGGGTTGGAATCCAGACCTAATCGGTAGACGCACTTGCAACGAACACGACTAACGAGGCATGCCAGTAAGTGAAAATGTGAATGAACACTGCTTTTTATCAATACGACCATGACGCTGCATGGTGAAAATTATACAATAACGTTAATATGTATTTTTATATTCCCAATCGAACATTTTATGTATTAGCGAAATTTCCGAAATACGTTATGAAATTTTATGTTCATTTTGAAATCCTCATTTAATTACATCGCTGGTGAGTACGCATCGCACGCTGTAATTTGCGTTTTGTATTTCCCTGTAGTTTATTTTGCAAGCAGCTGAGTTCAGTGATGAGAGATTGAACGTGGGAAATCTCGTATTCAAAAACAATCTTTGTTACGACTGATGTTGTACAATGTAAACGAGACGACAGGGCTTATCAAACGTGGGTGGATCACTTACAGCATTGATCAAAAAGTCGCGTAGCCGACGCCAGTGAAATCACTGTCTTCACGACGGTGACCGTGACTTTTGGACATTTGCAATAGCATGAAAGTTGCTTTTATGTCGGCATATATAAATCAATCTTTCAAAATGTTTAACAATACATTTTATACTTTCTTGTTATTGAAATAAAGGTGTAATTCCAATGAATTTTCTGAATCTAATTGATATACTTATATACCTACTTGTACGGTGTATCAATATGATTGTAAGGTGAATTTCATTAGGTTCTAATATGGTTACAGAAGCTACATACCACAGGCTAAATGAAAGCATTAGACAGAAGTCACTAACCGTCTATTAGTTGACGGTCATGGGTAATAAAACGCCAAACCTATTGGTTACTGCAATGTAATGTTGCAAGTGCCCAGTTGCCTTTCCCAATCGTCAACCATAATATATAATTTGTGTCTCAAGTCTTCAAACTATTATTTTACTTTTGTCTATTGTACGTTCTAATTAATAAAATTAATATCTTGTTGTTCTTGATTAATGGCTTACTTGAGAAGTTAACGTAACATCACGCCTGTAATCCCCGAACAGGTAGGCAGAGGAGTGTAGTACACTCTCACGCTTCACCGCTTACGTCCCACTATGGAATAGGTGGTGAGCTTATCGCCATGCAATACTTGAGGTGTTATTTATAGAAATTGCGTATTTTATTATGACAATATTTTTTGGGAGTGGTTCTGCATTCCTCTGCCTACCTCTTCGGGGATTACAGGCGTGAAGTAACTTTTTTTTTTACAATATTTTTTTTTTATTTCTATTAAAGTTGACTACTAATGTCTTAACTGAAACGTTATTTTTCAGCCGAATAGTAAACCATAATCAAAGATTGTCTCATTTGTGGACCAAAATTAGGTTTTGTAGCTACAATTGGCCGAAACCGAAACTGAAATTTCACTTAAAAAATTCGATCAGACAGTATTTAAAATCGTAGTTGTTGTTCGTATTTTAATAGCTGAATTTGTATAACCTGCAGTCGACAATAACTAAGATAATTATCGTTGAAAGCCATGTGAGCTATAACGAAATATTACATTCAAATAACTCTTTTACTTGAAACCTTACGTAACAGACAATAGTTCAATATGTATGTACTTGGATTTTGGTGTATTGTTATATTATGAAGAAATACTTTTTCGTGTAATACCATGTTTTCAAATTTGATTTATCACAAAATATCTGAAAGTGATCATGAGGTCTGTCTTTATACGATATGTCTCATAACAATGACATAATCCATATATGTAAATATATCCAACCCCGTATTGCCTTTTTTTCTGACGTTATAGCTGGTGCGTAGAACCATAAATACGTCCACATACGAACGAAGAAATAAGAACGAACCAACATACGTCTGGTATAATACCAGACGTATTTATGGTTCTGTTATTTATGTGTATGTTATTTCTGTTATATATGTATGAATCTAAGTATATAATTATCTATGTATTTTTCATTGCCGTCAATGATATTGTGGTGAAGAGGGCGGGGTGGATGTTAAATGTCATGAATTTCAAGTTGGTACCTAAACAAGAAATAACAAAACAAACTGGTTAGTTTTCAAATTACTGTACAAAGGTTATATAATAAGTATATTTAAATTTGCAAGAAGTAAATCGTTAAATATATATTTTTAAATATACACATTGCTTGAAATGTAAGTTGTTATTTAAAGACGTATAAAATAAGATTTACAATACCTATGTATATATATTCAAAAAACTGTCATATTGTCAATTATTAATATGAAATGTTATTATATGACTGTAGATGTGCACAAGTGTGTATTACAAATAAGAATATAAGCTTAAGATTAGCCGGTTAATATTAACACATTCTATGAACATGGGGTAAAAACTTGTTTTGATAGAAATGGTTCATCTTTAACTGGGTGAATAGACATCTTGTAATTTTAAAATAGCCAATCCTAAAAATAAAATAAAAAATAGTTCACGTTATGAGGAAAACATTTATTTTTGCATTGAAAAATGTTTGATTAACAGTCTCTGTATGACTTATAAGACTTACATACTACTAATGCATGAAAGAAGATAGCCTATTGTCCCATACGTTATAACTGCGCCATTGATAGAAGGCTTCTTAGGTAACGTTCAGACAAAAGATAATGTGAAGTCTTTGATATCTAAAATATCTGACGCTCCTGCAGTCGGTTGGATTTAAATGCCAATTCGAATTCGTAATAACATCACTATTATAATTGCAACATGTCAAATTGCGTCTGAGGAGGAATAAGGATTTATTTTAAGTAATACTAGTGTTGAGAAAGATTGTAAAAAGGTCAAAAGGTAGTTACTTGTCTGTTAGAAATTGCTTGTTGGCTACAAAACCGCTTTTTTGTATGTATCTCCATCTCTTCAAATTTGTTTTGTTTGTTCTGTCTTTGGTGTATAATAAAGAGTAATTGTATAGTATTGTAGTTTCAATTCTTAACTTTATTTATGTTTTCCAATTCCATGTTGTATTTGACAGCAACAACAAATGATTTTTTTGAACCACGTGGACCTTTTTCCCTTAAAGTTTAAGTTTTTAACTTCTACTTACATAACTTAATGCGTCACATAAACTGAATTCCTATAGTCTTTCTTTAAAAGATATCTCGATGGTCAGTTGAAATTTACTTTGTTCGGTGTATTCTGCTTTTCGAATAATATTTATACGTTTGTAAGGTTAGGAATTAACTGCTTAGATTACTAGATTCCAAATATTGATTTTATGTTACTGAGTATACATGTCATTAAATATGACTTCAAATTCCAATAACCCAAATTATCTTTAAGTCAGTTTCGATAACTCTGAAGTACCTACTGAAAATATAGCCTATATTATATTTCTTATATATATTACTAAAGACTAATACACAACGTATTGTGTAAATTTTAATCTCAATTTTTAGAATCGAACTCAATACTGTTAAACCATTAATGTTACAAATTATAATGCTAGGCACTTTCGGTCATGATCGCGAAATCAACAACTTAGCGTTCACAGTGTAACAATACATTGTGCATTGCAATGCTTGTCTCCTACATCTTCTTCAATGAGTTTCGGGGACGAGGGGGAATCCTTTCGAATTACAGATCGCCTAATATCTCATATAGTTACAACTATCTAAATATAACAGTCGTTATTAGCGCATTTCTGACATAAAACTCTACTTAAATTAGATTTGAGATTGTTCTTTTCCGTTTCCCGGCAAATTGTATTGTACAATTACACTATCCTTTATCTAATTTTGCTGAATAATCATAAATCTCGGTACATTCATTCACTCAGCTACTGATCCAATTCGATCTGGCTCGACTGGATTGCGTAAGATTCATGCTAACATTTTGTAACGGAGACCGTCAGACAGCGTTAATTCGCAATTATTTGCGACAGAGTGCTTCAGTTAGATTCTGCTTAGCGTGTCTTGCAACGTTTCGTTAAGGGATAGTGCGAATTTCTTTGACACACGACGAACTACGTGCAGTTGAACCGAGCAACTGAAGCTAGAGTTTTTATTTTCTCTACTTATCTCGAATTAGACTACAATATCATGTGAATAATACTAATAATAATAATAATACTCGTGATAGTTCGTTTTAAAGAACTGTGCCTAAGTTTTCAAAGCACTTGAAAACCCCAAAAGTATTGTAAAATTATTGAGAACTAAAGACAACATGAGGCTTATTAATAATAATAAATCTAAAAGAGTAAAAAAAATTACGAAACAGAGAAATGTACGTTAAAATTTTAAAGTTTTGTAACTTCAAGCGAAACGTACTTTCATTAATGGTAGTATAGTGCAATTTTGAAATGCCCTATTTCTTTAAAGGAAAAGTATACTGAACATGACATGACATTGTGTTGGTAATGTTGGGTGTCCGAGTAAAAATTACAACGTACTAAGGATACTAGGTACCTACTTACTAGATAAATAACATTCAATTATTTCCTTTGTGTTTCAACTTGACTGCCTGAACTTCTATATGTCTGTTTATAATATTCACTGCCTCGTTGGTCGTGTTGGTTGTAAGTGCGACTGCCGATCGGAAGATCCTGGGTTCAAATGCCGGGTCGGCCACTATTAGATTTTTCTAATTTAAACTTTTCAGTAGTGGCTCGGAGTCTGGAAATGTGCCCGGTATATGACAATAGGTTCACCATTTAAGCCATAGTAGGACGTAAATGTAATTGATAAATTGTGGGAGTATACTACACTCCTCTGCCTACCTCTTCGGGTATTACAGGCAGGGTGTTACGTTACAATAGTAGTGAATAAAATCAACGCTTCTTTCACCTATGTATATAAAATTAGTAATTGTAAATATAATTCAGACATAAAACTACTGTATATGTATGTATACCTACTTCCTAAGTAAGCTAAATTGCTCTTAACTCTGAGATACAATAATGCCAACGGATATTTACGGGAAAAGTAGCAATAATAAAAAATTCATAGCCAATCGGTTATATAGGTTTATATAATTTCTGAATTATATAATAATTCTCTCGGCATTTAAATTTCCAGCGTGACGAAGATTATTCTGAGTGCATATAGTATGTAAGATTATTATTCCTATAATGCAATTTCGGTTCTCAGTTTGCATAGTAAAAGGCAGACGTAGACTGGCATTTCGAAATTTTCCTCCTTCGATTACGTGCCGGTGGGGTCCCTAGGTACTCTTAAATGCCATTTAAATCTCACAATTATTATTTATCACTAGCCATTTCATACAAATTATATGTTTATTATGTGTGCATATGTATACTATTTAGATTGTTTTATGAAATGCGTGTAAATTGAACTAGGAGTTTTTAAAATATTGTAATATAATCAGTCAAATATTTAATTGAAAACTATACATAATTAAAGTGCTACGGAAAATTTGCTATACGTGGGAATCTGAATTCTAAAATCTGAATTGAATGCGAATCAGAAGTACCTAGTCTGAATTCGTTAAATACGTAAAATGAGGTAGGTACTATTTATTAAAATTACGTTTAATACGGAACGGCTTTACAACAAAATAAGAATAGTAAAGAAATATGTATAATGAAGTAGAAAAAACTAATAATATATACTTAACTACATATTATGTAGTTAAGTGTATGCAGTACCATACTAAAACTAATCAGCAATTAGATCAAATAAACACTTTCAATTATCGATCTTAAGTTGAACATTACAAAGTCGAAATTGCCCAAGCAACTACATTAATTTGTTGAAAGTTCATACGCTAATGTGACACGAAGACGATTTGTTCCATATAAATTTTGTTTGTTTGTTTGCTTGTTCTGAGACACGACTTGGGCACGCGTAACTATTTTTTGTTTGTTTTTGTTGGATATTGCGTAAGATGTGAACGTGAGTTGTACACACGTGTTATGTGTGAAGATACTGAGTAATGATTTTTTTAAGCAAAATTTGTAAATGTGTTGAAATTCCCATCTAGACTTAGACATAAATTTATTGGGAGGTGATATAGTTACATTCCGTTCCGATATTTTTATATTCATGAATCGTGATTTTATTTACCTTTATCCTACTCCTATCACCATTTTCCGCATATGCCTTTATTGGAAATAATTCTTTACCGTTATTTTTCATTTAATACAATAGAATTTGTTATCTATTTTGACACTTTATTTTTTCCCCATACATTTTTTTGCATGATGTTATTGCATACAAAAACTGTAAGAGTAGTTAAGTCGCAAAAATTACTTAGATTATAAATACTGTCTTCTTATGTTGGCGATTCAAGAAATAATGAGTAACTGTAGTATTATCAGATACAAAAAACGAACAAATACTATTTAATGGTGCTTGATTGAAACAAGATAATTAACTGCAAGAATATGGGGTACAAAAAGCTTTTAAAAAATAGCGTGAAGCCTGTTAATAAAATGTATCGTCGGATTAAACATTTTTAATCAATGAATGAGAGGTTCCGATTTTATTTCCCTTCGCTTCGGGGTCGTTGGCCTGAGCCACGTGGTTCGGTCAATAACTATGTAATCTGATTGGTATTAGAACAGGCCGTGAATAGGTTTGACTTGAATAATAAAATAATATTATAATAAAATAATATTATAATAAAATAATATTATAATAAAGTAATATTATAATAAAATAATATTATAATAAAATAAGATTATAATAAAATAATATTATAATGAAATAATATTATAATAAAATAATATAATAACAAAATAATATAATAATAAAATAATATTTTAATAAAATAAGATTATAATAAAATAATGTTATAAAAAAATATTATAATGAAATAATATCATAATAAAATAATATTATAATAAAATAATATTATAATAGAATAATATTATAATAATATAATATTTTTAGGGCATCTCCACACGGCCATCTGATCCCAAAGTAAGCGTCAAGAGAGCTTGATTGGTAACTATATGGCTGATAAAGTACATACATACATAAATACATATAAATATATAATTAAATAAACTTTATTTTATTTTACGCCCTCACACAACGAATACTTGTGCTCATCACAAATATTTGTTATGGGTGGGAATCGATTCCATGGCTCCTGGTGCAGCAGTCGGGTTCGCTAACCATTATACGAACGGGCCAGTCAAAACTGAACAATGAATGAATGCATATATATAGATTACGCAATAATGAACGTATGTGACGGGTCATCATCATAATCAGCTTGTTGTAGTCCAATGCATGACCTAAGCCTCTTCAATAGCACGCCATTTAGCTCGATCTTCAGCTCTTCGGATTCAACTACTGCTAATTCTATTTCTAATGAAGAGTAATAAAGGGTTATAAACTTATTATTTCACACGTAACTTCATTTTTATTCATAAAGTTGCATAAGTTGTTTGCGATATGTGAGTGGCACGTGCTATGCCGAAACGGCTTATTTTATTATCTTATTGTAATCGAAAGATACAAATTGTTTCATCAACTTTGCTTTGACAATGGGCTTAAAAAAATTTACTCTATACAATAGTTATCTTATGAAGTAACGTAACATCACGCCTGTAAGCCCCGAAGAGACAAGCGAGGATCACTCCTGTGTAGGTACTACACGGTACACTTCCAAGTTTAACCAGTTAAGTTTACGTCACACTATGGAATCGGTTGTGAGTCTATTGCCATACACCGGGCACATATCCAAATTCTGAGCCACTATTAGAAAATCCAAGTTAAAAACATCCAATAATCCCCTTCCCGAAATTTAAACCCAGGATTGTAGTCGCGCTTGCCATCAAATAATCAACGAGGCAGTCTGTTATGGCATATTAAGAAATATGGAATTTTAATACAGTTATAGATATATTTCGCAAAGACCGGTAAAGGGAAATATTTCATAATGTTTTTAGATGAGGTGTATGAATTTAAACGGTCAAAAAAAAATTACATGACAAGATATTTGTTTGTAGTAAAATATTGCTAGAAATGACTGAGCATTTACATAAGGGATATCTGAGTAGCTTTAGTTTACACTAATAACTTGGTTGCTAGTCAGCTGATGATTGACTATATTAATATTATTACTTACTAGATTAAATATTGACTTGACTAATGACCGACATTACCGATTGTAACATTTACATCACGAAATAGGTTCCCACTAGGTTTTAGGTAACAAATGTAAATGCTTTCAGACTACATCTACACAGTAGGAACTAGATTCTAGACCTAAACAAATGATAGACCTAAACAAGTTAAAACACCTTATAATTTCTGAAATTATTTTGCATTAAAAAATCAAAAATCCTAGGTAAATTATATAATTGAATTGAAATACATGACAATCGTGAAACTTGTTACCAATCTCATATTTAATGAAATATTGAAAAGTATAAGTAGGTAATTATTTAAATTAACTAAACACATACGAATTTTAATTTAATATAATATTGAAAAATATGTATATGTAGATACTCGTACATACGTACTTATTGGAATTAATTAAATATATACGATTTATGAATGACAAAGACAGCAAATGGATAATGTTTGATAATTAAAATGAAATTATTATAATATTTAAAGAATACATAATTCTTAATTCATGGGATACGATTATGGGGTAACATTTTAAAAATTACGTTGGAAGTTTTCACAAAACCATGAAAGTATATATTTATGATCTTCTTATACTTAGTTTACTACACACTTAAAATATATTTAGAAAATATGCGAGGCTTTATAACGGCAATTTTTAAGATTTCTTAGAACGTTAGACTTGTAAAAAATTGTGACATTTTTGTCGCAACTCAAATACACCATCACTTTATGAAAAATATGCTTCCAAATTTAAATTGCACACCATAATCTATCGTAACCTAATGGGGAACAGTTACATTTTAATATTAGAAATATTTAAATATGGCGGCAAACATTCGTGAAAGTCCAAGGTCAAGCTTATGCCGTTGCCACACTTACCCCAAGGCCGCGCGAAGGTCGTAGCGCAGGAGTGGCTTAAGTGGGACCGTTGCTCGCTCACAACTGAGAAACTCGCGGCTCGCCGGGCGATTTCACAACCCTGTGTGGAGGTGTCTTAATATTTCGTAGTGATTGTATCGAAGAAGGACGAGAATAGCACTTAAATGTTTCAATTCGTTTAGTTTATATTTTGAGTTATACGACTAGGTAGTGGACTTATTGTGTATATGTATTTTATATTTAGTAAAAATTCTTCAGTTTATAGTTACAAGCTTTTTCAGCGCTTATTACTGTGTATTCGGGACAATTATTTTTAATATGTACTGGTGGGATTTGTTCAAAACTTAATATCTACTAACCTTATATAAGATTTATTTATTAAATGCATCAGACGTATGTTGAGTACGGTTTTGGTAAAATTTAACGTAAGTATGTAAGATTTTTGATATGTACATTTTATTGTATGAATACTGTAGAACTTTACACCATCGTTACATTAAAAAAAAATAAGCTATTAAAATCTTCACATAAGATTATCTGTTTTACCCATTAGTTTTCATAATAATTATTACTCTTAAAATAGATGAGCCATTCCGAAAAAACATTCGTGAATGAACCTGGGCATAGCTTAATACTTTTCAGATACATAGATAGGGTTAAAGAATTCTTTATTCATTGCAATTTATTAGATTCTTTAGATTTGGATTTCCCGAATAGTATAATCACTAGTCATATTCCGACTACGACTAGATTGTCCATATTCTGTGAAATTTTTATATCTCAGGATTAAAAATTAAAGGATGTATCCAAGAAAAAGCAATGTAGATAAATGTAAACCATTGTAAAGAGTGGAAATGTTGGACCTCAAGCTGTTTAGTATTAATGCTGCGTCAAACATTTACGTGTCCACACGCATCCAAATGGCCATCTCATCTGGTTGATTAACATACGGCATGCTTTGGGGCACGTTAACAGAGCATATTTGATGTTTAAATTTAGAATACGTTAGCATGTCGATATCCGTATTGGTTTTCACTCAATCCTATTAAATGTACAAGTAGGTAATGATCAGTTTATGATGATTTCAATGATAATTTTCATTTTATTGCAAAACAGCTTTTGAAAATACATCACGCCTATAATCCCCGAAGAGGTAGGTGGAAGAACGTAGTACCTACATTCCCACGTTTCACCAGTTGCCTTTACGTC
>DWTO01005646.1:0-10578 GCA_018244755.1 Jemadia pseudognetus
GCTACCCACTCTGACATTTCATTGTTGTCTTTTTTGACGGGAACATTCTAATATCTCCAGCTTCTGGCCGTAAATTATCATCATCATCATTAGCCTATTTCCGTCCACTGTTGGACATAGGCTCATGCCGCTACATACGTATGAACGTACCTACATGCCGTGGGCTATTCAAACTCATGTGCTAATCATATTGCACTAAGCAGGGGAATGGCGCATTTCCCCCTGCTTTATTACAATTCTGGGGTTGCACATAAACTCGTACGTAATTAAAAACTTATATCGTTACTCGACAATGTTTCGAAGATCGGCATATTTCTGAATTTCCATGAGGGACGCGCTAAATGAATAGATGTACAGAAAAAGTTCAAAATCCATTTGTCTAGGTGAGATCTACTGAATCAGCATAAAAATCCCCCTGAGTTGTTTAACGACAAGTACTAAAAGTAGCCACTAATATTATTATTATATTATAAAAATAAATGTTACTTTTGGAGTTTCGGCAATAAATTTAGTACAAGGTGAATTGCACAGGAAATATAATTCTATCAACAGTTCTATTAGTCTGAGTAAAACATGAAACAATTAAATTAATTCGTCTTAAGACGAATGATCTAACATGAATTGATCGTGGGAAAGAGCGTTATTTTATTTTAAGTGTATAACAATAATACAGTTGGAATTCCATTGCCGACATCTTCTTATCTGTAGACTGTAGACATAATCTTTTATAATTACGTTGGCTTCTATCTCCGCTAGAGAAGTTTTATCTCCGCGGGATTAATGGGACAGCATAACATTTTGGGATTACCTTTATCTAGAAACTCCATTAAAGTAATATCACGCCTGTAATCTCCAAAGAGGTAGGCAGAAGAGTGTAGAACACTCCCACGTTTCACCAGTTACGTTTACGTCTCACTATGGAGTAAGTGGTGAGCCTATTGCCATACACCGGGCACATATCCAGACTCTAAGCCACTACTAGAAAAACAAAATTAAAGAATTTAGTAGTGCCCGACCCGCAATTGAACCCAAGACCTTCCGATCGGCAGTCGCACTTGCAACCAATACGACCAAAGAGGCAGTCAACGAAAGACTCCATTAAATTATAATAAACTTATGTTTTTTGTAATGTAAATATGTCAAAAAACGTATGTTTTTGCGTAATATTTAGATACCATGCTTATTTACTTTTCACTTAAGTAGCGTAAGAGTTTTGGCTTACATGACACAATAAACGTGGTAAACATTTTAATACGGAACCTAAAAAAAATATTTTTATTTAAAAATCTAATATTTCTACAATTCATTAAGTTTCGATCTCTCTAGTCACTTTCGTGAAATGCTCTTTACTGAAAAGCAAATAAATTTAGAAGAGTATAAAGACTTACAGCTTAAAGTATTAAAGGAAGTAGCACTGACGGCTTAATCGTTTTAATATAAACATCTTAAAGGAGCGGGGTGGACGGCGAAATGGAATTCGATCATTTGCACGAACATTTTACCCAAACATCAGGGCACTGCGTATTATTTATAATGAACTAGTCTGATAAATGAACAGATTGAGTAACTAACTAGTACAGTCCTACTTCACGGAGAGGCTCCGCCGCTGTAGTCTGAGGTTTATTGTGTGTAATCGCTTAGATATATACCTTCTAAAATATAATTATGATATACAATGGAATTCGATTGAGAGGAATTGCGCATTTTACGTATTACGCCGCTCGTACTATGTAAAGACAATAAATTCTTTCTACACTTAACATGTGGTATGGCACATCTGGCTTTTTTCGTGAATTAAGCGTAAAATACGTCTTTAACTTTAATAAAGACACGTGTGTATCAAATATTCAGTATTCGACGGTGGGTTAAGAATTATTCTTAGCCAATTCGTCTTAATTTATAATTTTTGTTTGTATAATTAATATTTTTGTTGTTTTGTTTGTTGTGACAGAACGGAAATGACTTTACAGTCTTAAATATAGCGTCTTAATATAGAGTGTTAAATTAGAGTATTAATGGCCAGTTGGTGCAGTGGTTAATGAACCTGACTGTTGCGCCGGGGGTCGTGGGTTGGATTTCCACCCAGAATAAATATTTGTGTGATGAATACAAGCAATTGTTCTGTGTCTGTACACAGAACATGGCAAGTATATAAGGATCCAGATATTTAGCACTCGGTGTTCTCGGCCTACCCCGTAACGGACTTGGCGTAAGCATGCATGTTTATTAAATTATTCCTTATTGCAAAAGTATGAGCCGCTGCAGGAATAGAATTGCATGCATTTCCTGGAACAAAGCTGCATTTTAGTACAATGGGATGGAAATAACTAACCGTTCCGTGGTCGATTAATATGACACCGTTTTGTTTCCGTACCGTTCCATTTTTGACGGTTAATACCGTCCCGTACTCTATTGGAATGGTAATTTTTGTTTCTATAAATTTCGGTGTTAATTTTCTTAAAAATAAAATAACTTCGAGTTTCAAATATTTATCTATAGGTATGTTTACTCACCTGACCTGAGGCGCTTCACTCACTTTAGTGACTCTCATCATTTTTTCAGAGATTATCGTACTTCTATAGGTATGCAAGACAAATACGAATACAATAGAGTAATAGAAACACCAACATATTTTTTTTCATTTACGATGAGGCAAGGCGTGTTCCGCGTCTGTCCTCCGCGGATACGCCCATTGGCCTCAATTTTGGCTAACTCTCTAAGACTCAGTAATATATGGTATGATGTGTATGTATGTATGTTGTGAAAACTCATTGTGTACTGACATGTTATGTGTTTGGATTTTTAGATATAACAAACAATTTCTGTAGATTAAAAAAATCGTCACACATCCCGTGTATTTCGACCACGCCTTACTAAGCACCGCCCCCGCATTCTGAATTTTCGTCTTAACTGGGTCAATCTATAAGTTACTCTGCGTTGTATTGAGCAAGCCAAATAAGTAAATAATAAGGTTGTGATTCAGTAAAAAATAAAACAAAATATCTGGTTAAGTTTTTGTTTTAAAATGTTAGTCGCTGGCAAACACGTAAGAGACAAATTTTAGTGAACAATCAGTATTCGTAGTATTTCCACAGATTTGGAATTACTTCTGACAAAGTTTTCTAATCCCTCTCAATGACTAATTATTATATTTTTATTAATAATTAAGCCGGCTGGACTCACGTGTGTTTTTTTCAGGATGGCCCGACTAGTTTCGGACCTATACGAGGTCCTTCTTCACGAGCTCCCGCCGATTGCAGCGAGGTCGCGGCGGAGACTGCAGGGCAGCAGGATTATATATTTTTTACTCAAGTTACTGTAATAAATCCAAAAATAATTCAGTTGAAAGTTTTGGTGAAATTTATAAGGACGCAGTTTTAACTCCGCAAAATCACTTATAATTATTTTATCTTATTTTACTGTAAATAACAAATTAACAACTATTATTATCACATGAAAGTTTTTCTAGGACAGTGACACACTAATTTGAACAAAACAATTGAAATTAATTTAAAACTGTGAAATTATATAACAAAATTAATAATAACCAGTTTACTGTCGAATTGTTAAATGTCTAGCAAAACCGAGTAACATATAACAAACAATTGGAAAATTTCCTTCGATTCCTGAATAGCGTAGTCTTTTCAATTTCCGCAGTATTTCTGCCGAAGCCAACAAATGTCTAGCAAAACAGTATAACACATAACAAGCAATTGGAAAATTTCCTTCGTTTCCTGAACAGCGTAGTCTTTTCAATTTCCGCAAAAATTCTGCCGAAGCCTTATAAGCATGTACTACTGCATATTAAGTAAACTTTGTATTTAAAGATTGAAAGGATGTGTCAGTATGACACATTACTCGATTTGAGTATTCAACTTGTACTCTTTATGTTCGACTCGTATTCTTTGTTTTCGAAGGATATAATATATTTTTTTTGTCCCATAAGGGACCTGGCGTGAAGATATGTAGGCATGTATATATAAGTTGTATTTAAAACAACTCAAATAAATAATAATAATAATGAATAACAAATGCGAGTTTGTACTAACTCGCATTTGTTATATTCGCATTATTATATCGCTTTATAGTTGTTTCCCATTGACATACTCTTTTTGAATCCTATTGAACCCTATTGAATTTTTTTGATCCTATTGAATCTTTTTGATTGATTATTTTGAATCCTATTGAATCTTTTTGAATCCTAGGAAAGAAGTGAGAAGATTCAGAGCTATGCTTCTAATAAATAGTGGTTTAGCTTACTGACAAACATTTCATACTGCACACAATCGAAAGCTTTCGATAAATCACAGAACACTCCAAAGGCGTCACGTGACTCCTCCTAAGCCCCGAATACACTCTGTAATAGTTTGACCCCAGATCCAAACCCCAGCATCAGATGTTGACCTTCCACGAGTGAATCCGAATTGGTTAGCGTGCAGCAATTTTCTTATTATTGAAATACTTAAGCAGATGTCCCAAAACCAGCTTTTCAAAAATTTTACTAAACGTAGGTATTACTGGAATAGGTCTGTAGATTGTGGGATCTTGTATACCTACTACCTGGCTTAAACAACAGGTACTCATTGTATTCGATTCGTACTCATAAGGGTCGACTCGGAGTATAAATAATAGGTTGTCAAGAAATTCCGTAAATTTCAAAATGTAACTTAATTATCCCATGGTAATAATTGCCGGTACACAGAGAAACTCGAGTGGTCACTTGTGATGGTAAGAAGTGGTGATTAAATATCACTCTACAACGGGGAAAGAAGGCATAGTGAAGAAACCTTCAAATCTTTCATATTCTCTAAAGCTCTGGAAGTCTGCTTACGTGGACTTAAACAGCGTGGCTGATTAAAGAAGGATTAACCTTCTTAATGGAAAAGGAGCCTAGTTGTCGAGTTTGGAACGATCTAAGTATCATGACTCATATAATTCAAATATTAAAATATGCTTACATTACTAATAAGTTTGTCATCAGTTAAAAGTGATGCTACTTTACAGATGAAATACAAAAGACCTGTAGATATCGGAAGAGAATGACCAGTGTTTTTTTAAAGTGCTTGTTTTGTTAAGCGAAATAAGTATAACCGCAGAGTGATTGTAATACTATTAATTATTTTAAGTGATTGCTATTTATTGTTATTACTTTTTAGTAGTGGGTATATAAAAATAAAAATCCAACATTTCGATTCGTTTTTTATTTTTCTTGTAATGTAACCTCAGTAGTATAATTTGGGAACTATATATTTACATTATTATTAACGTCTATAAATAAATAATTGTGTATTGTAAATTTTTTGTTTAATTGAATGATAAGGCTGCCTGAAAGATACTGCCTCGTTGGTCCAGTTGGTGACCGCCTCGTTGGTCTAGTTGGTTGCAAGTGCGACTGTCGATAGGGAGAGCCCGGGTTCGATCCTCGGGTCAAACACTACAATATTTTCTAATTTAGATTTTCTAGTAGTGGTTCGGGGTCTGGATATGTGCTCGATGCATGGCAATAGGATCACCAACTATTCCATAGTGGGACGTAAACGTGACTGGTGAAACGTGGGAGTGTTCTGCATTCCTCTGCCTACCTCTTCGGGGATTACAGGCGTGAAGTTACGTTAACCATATTACTCGTATGTACTTTGCCCACTGGTTTATTCATTTTTGAGACTCGCAATGATCGCTAGTGGCGAGTATCCACGATTATCAAGACATCACGTTTAGGACGGCGCAATGACCAATAGATCGCGGTTATTATCGTTGGGCGACAATCGTTAAACCTCATCGAGTCTTATCATTTTGCCGCTAATCCACTGTCAAACAAGATGGCAGGGATCTTAAATTAAGCAGCAGATAAAGTGTAATGTTTTAAATGAAACTGTGTACTGTAACTGACTCGTTGGTCGTTTTAGCGCGACTGCCGATCGTGAAGCCCTGAGTTCAAACCCCGGGTTGGGTGCTGTTGGGTTTTTCTAACTAAAATGTTAAGCTACAATTTCTTATAGTGACGCGGGCGAACCCGCGTCCGGTGTATGTCAATAAGCTGACCACCTGCTCCATAGTGGGACGTAAACGTAACTCTTGTAACGTGGGAGTGTACTACACTCTGTCTCCCTTGTCAACATTCACATTTCGTAACTCCAACATATTTTAAATTCACTTATTAATTACAGGTGCCGGTAAATCGCAGGACAAAGCAACGAAAAAGGACAAAACGAAAAAGATTGTTATTCAAACGCAAACACACAGACCTATCAAGTTACTGGTGAAGAAGAAAGTGGAGATCAACAGAGAGAAGCATCAGATGAACATCAGAGAAATCCTATTGGGCTCGAACGCGACGCCTATTCGCCGTGGATTCAGTACCGGTTACATGTGTTGCTTTTGTTCCAATATATACATAAAACCAGCGGAGTTAAAACAGCACACGATAGCTCACCACGACGAAGTAACCAAGTCGAATTACCTAAAAAGCTCCCGGATGCCAAATTTAATCGTAAAATTGGATATAACCGATCTAAAATGCACCCTATGCGACGATAAAGTGAAGGAATTGGAAGATTTGGTCCGCCATTTGCAATTGAAACACGCGCGAAAAATACACAGTGACATAAAATCCCATTTCGTGCCGTTCCGGTTTGACAGCGACTTGCTAAGGTGCGTGAACTGCGGCAAGGAGACGAACAACTTCAAAATAATGCTCGAACATATGAACACACACTATCAGAATTACGTTTGCGATGTCTGCGGGACCGGATTCGTTAACAAGCGAATGCTGGCCACGCATTCGTATAGACACAAAACCGGGGAGTACAACTGCGGCTTCTGCGGTAAACGTTACGACACGCGCGTGAAGAAACGAGATCACGAGAGGGCGGTTCACATTCTCATGAACAAGAGAAGCAAGTGTGGGTACTGCGGGGAGAGGTTCACGGATTACGCGAAGAAAAATGACCACGAAGCGAAGGCGCACGGCGTGCAGCGAATGATGTTGTATTGTAACGCGTGCGGGAAGAGCTTCGACAACCAGAGGGCGTTGACCGTACATATTAAAACGTATCACTTAATGGAGCGATGTATTAAGAAACAATATAAATAGCTCGTTTTGTTTCATACAGAAAAATAGAATGATGGAAATGTTGATTAAACTATAACCTACAAACTGTCGGACCGGTAAAGGAAGAAGAGATTCATTATCATCATATCGCAGAACACTGTTGGACTTAAGCCTGCTGTAAGGGCTTATGACTATAATTAAGTTGATATTTGTGAATTAGTAATATCTTGGGACACTTCCATAAGGCCACAATGTAACCATCAAGAGATCTTATCCAGGGTAGTCGGACGGATGATAAACTACGTATAAAAGTATTCATAACGTAACATCACGCCTGTTATCCCCGAAGAGGTAGGCAGAGTGTAGAACACTCCCACATGTCACCAGTTACGTTTACGTCCCACTGTGGAATAGGTGGTGAGCCTATTGCCATGCATCGGGCACATATCCAGACTCCGAGCCATTACTAGAAAATCTAAATTAGAAAAATTCTATAGTGTCCCACACCAGATTTCAAATGAGACAGTCAAACCTAAAAAACTAAATCCATCTCTTCGGGGATTACAGGCGCGATGTTACGTGATTATTAATCTGTGCTTTTCGAAGTTAGCTGAATGTCCATAGACACTCGTATCTGCTCGTATTCTACTTTCGATCACAGATGGAACACGCATTTAAAAGGGAATAACAATTTATAAAAATAAAACAAAATTTAACAACTATAAATAATATTTATAATAAATATATTTGTGCACATTTTTAAAGACACGCCGGATGGTCAAATGATCCAACTGGTAGAATACCCGTCCTCACATTACACCTTACATTATCTCATGTTTTAATAAGTACTCGGAACAATATTTTGTACTTTTATGACAAGTATAATTATGTACTTTCAAATGTAGCATTTACAGAAAGACCATAACCATAAAAAAATCGAAAACATTCCGTTTAGAATTAAGTGACTGTCCGCCGCTAACTGTCAAACTTTCCCGCGCTTTTGAATCGCCGCCGATGGCGCCCGACCGAGCCGCCGAGTGGCGAAGGGGCGGGTGCGCGGGGCACCGGCGGAGCACCTTTATTACCGAGAGACGACACGCATACATTATGATTAACCTTGAAATATAGAACTGAATAAATTTATAAACAGCAAAAAGTTTTATTATTCAATACTCAACACTGACGTAAAATCCAACATGGCGGTTAAGTAATAAGTATTTAGTAAAAAATCAAAATAACACCATTTTTAGATATCAAAACGTGATAATATGAAGTTCGGTATATAATATTAATGTATTTGAGTAATTGAATAAATCAATTTTATCAATCTATGTTTCAACCGTTTCATATTCATAGAAATATCACACTGTTTTATTTTAAGTACTCACAATAAGTTACTTTCCAATGAATCTGAACCGTTTATTGTGACATTTATCGTAGTCTAGAAAAATCTGTTGTAAAATATAAATATATGACACAGTGCAGAATAAACAGTCGTTTAAGTAGCATCCCACGTTCATTTAAGTAATTTAAGTTATATGCCATAGTTAATTTACAATTTCCCACCCTTCATACATGATATGCTCTTACGCACCTGACATTTTATGTCGCCACACAATTTTTTTAATAAAATCCTAATAAGTATGTTAAGTCAATGGGAAAAACTGTAATAAATGTCACATATTTCCTAGTTTTCCAAAAAAAATATCCCTGTGCCTTTGAAACGAACTTGGCGGTCTTTCTGGATTTTTTCCAAGTGGGAACTCATTTTCCAGAATTTATAAAGGACTTAACCACTGCCAACATGTGTTTCGCCCCAAAATATAGCATCTTCAAAGAAGTAGACTCAGCTTCTAGTGGCAAGTCGTTCCGAAGAATCAGTACAGCCGGGGAGACACTAAACCCTATCTGGATGATGCTTCCTCACGTGGTACTTAAGGCTGGACTGCTGGACAAAAGCCATCTCGCAGACCGGGCACGCGTATCGCCGCTCGTCCAGGTGCATCAAGACGTGGGCTTGCAAATTCTTCTTCCACTTGAAGGCGCCCTCGCAGAACGCGCACTTGAAGGGTCTGGTCGGCGAGTGCGCTCTCTCGTGACGCCTCAGCATGCTCCTGGTGGAGAACCTCAGGCTGCAGTTAGCGCAGGGGAAGCGCTTCTCGCCCAAGTGGTAATTCTTCTGATGCTGCAACACCTGGAACAGTGGAGTTATTGAGGCAACAGTTACTACTGGTCTCCGGTCTCCCTGAGTCTCTTTTGCTTCCCTTTCATGACACCCACTCTTATTTCCCACGAAGCGTCCTCCTTATATCTGTGTTATCGTATGACGGATATTCGAACACCAACTTAAACTTAAACTCGAAGGGCTCATTGCTATTATTAATAGGAATAACTGGAGCAACTTGAAAGTGTACCTACTCTTCTGGGTATTAGAAGCGTAGTGTTCTGTGATTACCTGAAAGGGGAAAGCGAATTTCTTGCCGCAGGCGCCGCAAGATGGCGCCGGCGTGCCGTGCGCGTGCTCCATGTGGAAGGCCCGCTGGTGGCCCGGCACCTTCTCCTTGCAGACGTGGCAGCTGCGCAGCTTGGGGCGCAGCTTCAGGTGGACGTGGCGGTGGTGCTGGCTGAAGTGGTCGCGCTTCTTGAACTGGCGCGCGCATATCTTGCATTCGAAGGTCGCCGTGCCGTCGGGCGACTTCGTGTAAACGAAGTTGTCGTTGACCAAAGTGGTGCCTGCGAAGCGGGCACGCGATTAGCTACTTCAGTGTTGATAGAATGAAATAAAGTATTGAATACCAGACAACTGATGTTAGGTGTTTGCGAAATACGAGGTCATAATAATGTAGTGTATTGAAAATCAGTTGGATTTATGTTACAATTTTAAAATTAAGTATTCAGGGTTCTCAAAAAAAAATTAATGTACAAAAGTCCAAATTAGACAGATTTTAATTATAACAACTGGTCGACAAAAATTAAGCATTTTCAAAATTGTATTTTTCCTTTTTATAATGTCAATAAATGACGTCCTATTTTTGTGAAACTCATTTGCTATTCATTGGAATTTATAAAATGTCAAGTGTAACGTGGAACAGTTCTCTGCCGAACCCTTCAGTGAAATACAAGCTTGGTAATATGTAAAATATTAATTAGAAAAGTTAGTACCAAATTCATATTGACACTTCTCCGCATTCTACAAAAGCGTCCTGCACTCACAAGAGGGCGTGGTAACCAACTTTCTAAAACACCGATATAATATATTAATGATAAATTATACATAATTATAGTTTTTGAGTGCAAATGTATTACACAAATTTTATTTGATATTTGATGACCGAAAAATTACGATACAGCTATAAAGAAACAAATGATTTTATTACGATGATAAATAATCTACTTGAGCAGGTTACATAATAAAATGTAGATGGCGCTGAATATTACTTTTAAAAATAAGTGGTATAAAAAAATTTCGTTTCCGTCCCGAAGTTATATTTTTCCTTATGATACCTATCACCGATTGTAGCGCCGTC
>DWTO01005647.1:0-10578 GCA_018244755.1 Jemadia pseudognetus
CCCATCAGTCAGAACTTAACCTATTTGGTGAATCTTGGTCACACTTGGCACCTAAATGATTAACACTTAACTGATGTAACAATTATTGATTTTTTATACAGGCGGCAGTGTCCAGTCTGAAACAAGAGTACAAGGAAAATGAAACCACCTTGGCTGAAGCTCAAACATTAGCAATAAAGGTTCTGAGCAAGACCCTGGACATGACCAAGTTGACTCCAGAAAAAGGTAAAAGAACACCTAACCATACTATCAAACATAAAGATTAAACTTAGTCTTGGCTTTGTAAAGTATCTAGGCATAGCTACATGCCCTGGGCATAGCTATGGGCAGCAGTGTAGGTGGTGCGTGGAGCTGTGCTCTGCGATTCCCAGCCCACATGCCCAGCATGAGGATTGTAGGCATAACCAGACAGATGGTTTATGAACATAATAAAATAATAGATAATTTTGAATTTTGAATAAATTTTTTTTTTTTAAGTACTTGTTAACTTGCCACCTGCCTATGTAGGCATTTAGCTAGTGGTCTGGTATGGTTAATAGGCATGTATGGTATGCGCCCAGTGGCGGATCCATTTAGTGAATGAGAGCCCTTTCAAGAGTCTGGTTCGAGTGGGATTAGGTCCTGGGGAGCTTTCCGTTTTATGCGTTTGAAGGTGCGAGAGGGCTTCATCAGATTGCAAGCAAGTTCGTTTGGGTGTTTATCCATTCGACCAGAGTATGATTTAATTTTTTTGGCGATTTCCTCTTTCACTGTGGCTGTCTTAAGGTCTCGATGCAACTGCGAGTTGGTGATGTACCAAGGAGCGTCAGTAATTAGGCGGAGCATTTTTGATTGGAACCATTGTATAATCTCCAGATTTGAGTTGGCTGCTGTACCCCAAAGTTCGGCACCATAGGTCCAGATAGGTTTAAGGATGCTCGTATACAAGAGTAGTTTATTGCTACATATAAAATAAAACAACAAATAATTGTCGATTTTTTTCTTTTACATATATTTCACACATACTTGATATTTTTTTGTTGACAAACTTGCAGTTTGTCTTATATTTTTTATGTCACTTCTAAGTGATCATTATTAAATTTTGTTTTTGAATTGAAATCGTAAAGAACTCTGAGCATTATCTAAGTGACCTTAAAATCAATATATTTTTTACAACACAATATCACACCTGTATATCCCTGCAGGAGTAGCCAGAGGAGTGTAGTAGACTCACAAGAGTCACCATTTATATTAAATACCCCGCTATGGATTAAGACTCAAAGCCCCTCCAGTGTGTTTACAAACACATACAAGTTAGATATTTTGATGACACATAATGACATGCTAATTTGTCATTGGTCATATTAGTAAACAATTATAAACATAATCAAGTTATTTTCAAGGCCAGATCTGTCGACCAACTAGTGTATAATAATAATTTATTTAGGTATGTATATATATACAGATGTAATGAAACTGTATTTTTTGTGTTATACAATCCATAATACTTACAGATGGTGATACAGCTTTAGAAAAAAATTCGAAAGATAAATTCAACCACAGGTCACTTAAACCACATGAGAAACGTGCACTCAACTTTCTAATAAATGAATATCTCCTTTTACAAAACTATAAACTAACTTCAATTACATTTTCTGATGAAAATCCAGACCAGGTAATTGGTTCATTTCTATATACTCCATTTTAATGAATGATTATAATTTTTCTCAATCTTCATCAACTGGACCAGATGCTAAAATGTTGGTTCAAATGTGTGTTTCGTTGCAGTTTTTTTTATTTATTATAGCAATTACAAAAATTGTAAAGTGAATGGCATAAGCTAGAAATTTGAACTTAAAAAATTACTATGTGGGAGACATAATTCTGCACAAATAAGCTATCAAAGCTCTATTCTGGGCACTTATGTAAGTTTGAAGGCCGGATTAAGTGGCGCCAATTAGGGCAGGTGTATGTCCAGCAAACTGCCAAAGGCTAATGGTTACTGTTTTACAGGAATTTGAAGACTGGGATGATGTTGGATTGAATATGCCTCGACCGGCTGGACTAGTGTCTCTGTTCTGGGGTGGTGGTGCTATGATGAATGTACAGAAAGTAGATGCATCCACTGAAGTGGAATTACATTTTATGGACACAAGCAGTCAGACTGACTTTGAAGAGAGTAATGTCTGTGTCAGCTGTCAGACATCTGTAGACAATGATACTGATTGGAATCATGAGGTTAGTATCTGCCTTTGATTTTGTAATGGTACTTTTTAGTACATACATACATACATATCATTACGCCAGGTCCCTTGCGGGGTAGGCAGAGAGCACCGAGTGCCAAATACCTTTCATACCTGCCGCGCCTCCTCCACATGCATCATTCTCTTCATACATGCTCACCAGTTTTGTAGGCATCTGACTCCCCCATCAGCCAGTATTTGGCCTATTTGATCAAGATAGGTGAGTCTTGGCCTATCTCGGCACCTGCGTCCATCAACATACGCGGTAATGTCTATCAACTTTACATCGCATATATTAATATCTAGATGTTCGGAGTGTACATTTGTTTCCATTGGATGGCAGTTGGCTCATCACTTATTCCACGGTGGGACGTAAACGTACCTGACGGTAAGAGTACACATGTACACGCCTATTAACAGGCGTGCAATTACGTTATACTAATATCCAAAAATGAAAACTATT
This sequence comes from Jemadia pseudognetus, assembly GCA_018244755.1. Classification (NCBI taxonomy): domain Eukaryota; kingdom Metazoa; phylum Arthropoda; class Insecta; order Lepidoptera; family Hesperiidae; genus Jemadia; species Jemadia pseudognetus. The sequence continues at coordinate 2,686 of DWTO01005647.1, forward strand.
CCAACTCTAAATAAAATAGCTTAGGTTTCCTTAATTGGTTATCCGTAAAAGTTCTCCAGTAATTGTTATCGGAGACGGACGTAATAAAACTGTACCAAGAGACCCAAAACTAGGTAACGGACAAATTTTTTACCCGTTTTTAGGATATAATTTGGAACTAAAAAAATGTAAATGTAAACAAATGTAGGTATAAAATTAAATTGACATAAAAGTCTGTGTGTTGGAGCCACTTCAGCTCAGAAACTACGGTGTTGTGTAGGCGGACAGTTTTGCTTCCCTAATTATATAAAACTTATTATCACGCCTGTAACTTCTTCACGTCTTCCTCAAAGAGGAAGGCAGAGGAATGTAATACACCCCACATTTTACCAGTTACGTTTACGTCCCACCATGAGGAAGGGGATGAGCCTATTACTATACTCCAAACACAAAACCAAACTACAAGCAGCTACTAGAAGTACTTAGGTAGTAAATCCTGTAGTACCCGACCTGGGAATCGAATCCAGTACTTTATAACCAGCCGTCGAGCGTTGTAACCACTCGTGCGATGCGGCAGATGCATATTTGTTACTGTTCTAACATTATGTATCAAAAGCAACATGCTAATGTGATAAATTATATGTATTATAAAGTCAAGGACAACTAATAAATCATCTTAAAGTTTACCGATGGAGATTAGATTTTAAACTAATGATAGATTTAAGTGATTATTAATTGACTACTGTACATTTTATGCTGAGTTGCTCGGACTTCAATCAAGGTCGGAAAAGTTTGAAGGTAAATATTTTCTCGGATCTGAATGTGTAGACCGCATATATAATATAATTATACTCGTAGTTATGAGCTTGTTTGCGTCTGTTGGATAAAACAATCTCGCTACTAATAATATATCTAATGTATGATCGGAAATTTCTCTAAAATTTTTATTTAGTAAAAGACGATATTCTTGCTATAAAATGCTTCAAAATACTGAGGTATATTACTAATATAACGTCACGCCAGATATGTTAAGAGGTTGTCAGAGATGTCAACCAAGTGTCAAATCATATATCATCATCTACGTATAGATAGATCTATTTGATACTTTGTGCTCTATCCCAACTTTAAACATTTGTACGTAAAAACATAATAGTAAAGAATTCAATATGTCTTTACTAATTAATATTATTATTGCAATTATACAATTACACCAAATACCTTACGAGGTAGGCAGGGAGCACCAAGTGTAAAAATAATATTCTTGGACCTAACGTGCTTTTTACACATTCATTTTATTCTTACATGCAGGCTACTTTCGATGTCATTTGACATTCCCATTCGGAATATATTATAGTTACGTACATTACATATACGTGCTTACCCAATTACTTACGTAACGTACTTTTGTATCTAAAGGCTGGCTAAATCTAAAGGCTAAATCTAAAGGCTGAACCAATAAATTATATTTAATAAAAAGCATTTTTAAACTTCACTATCGGCATTTATCTTATCCGGCAATTTCTGGCAATGGACTCGTTACAATCGGAGCTTGGTTAATCGTTAAAGTGGTATTTTTATTAGAATAAAACTAATATCTTTCGAATACAATGGGAAAGAAATTCAATAAATTGTTGAAACACATTAAAAGCGAATCGGTATATAAAATACTTTTATTCTGCCCCATTTAAATATTTTAACCACACGAAGACGATAAATTTGCGCTTGTACATAGTTGAAGTAACGAATATATCACATACTTGTGCTTATTATGTCGAAGGTTTGCTATTGCTTCTTATTTGTTTCCAGAGATATTGCAAACTGCATGTTTAAACTGCTGAAGTTTTATAAATTGGTTAGTATGGTGCATAGTTACGATAGCAGGTACTTAGATATTTGCATAATGTCTGAAATAAACATGTGGGCTTCAGAGTTTGGGCACTTATGTTTTAATTCTTCGGAAGTGTAATTTAGAATGACTCACGCCTTAGTGTCCTTACTAACTACATCCTTTAAATCAAAACAAAATAATGCAAACACCCTTCGTGGCGGAATACAGGTGCAGCGAACGTGCTGTTCTAGGCGAAAGGTAGCTTCCTTGTACAAAGGATTGCGCTTCTACTTATACGGAATTGTTTTCATACTTTTCCTTGCTTATATGACTACAATACATGTTTTCAATAGTGACAAGTAAATGAAACGTATTACTAGTCGTTCTGAAGCTAAAAACCTTTTTCCCTAAAATAATTATTTCTTTACAGTTCTCGAGTAAATCGCCGAGGAATTTTATATTTTTATTTAGCTCTGAAAGCTCATACATAACATTTAACGGAAACATATACATAGATGCAAATAGAATGCATTCAAGTTTATTGTGCCGCGTGTTCAATTGTCCCCAGGATTCACTTTGCAATCTTCCTTCTGTTATAGATAGGACAAAGAATGAATAGGTTGGTCTCTTACAAACGTTTGCCCTAGATCTCGCGAAGCTCGGTACCACATACAGATTGTGGATAATTGTAGGACTGTTTTACATAACAAAACTATTTTTATACTATTTGAAAGAGACTCTCAGAATACGACTGTAGTTTAGGAATCAAACAGCAGTAATTACAATGATGGAATAGTAGTTAAAGGAATGAAAAGATTTCGTCACATAATTATTGTAAATATTCAAGCTTTAAACTACAAAATAGTAATAACGAGTATAAAAAATTATCTCATTAAAGATTCGCAATGCCTACTTTTTAATGACGACATTTTTATTTCGCTGTTAAAAAAAATCACGCAGTCAGTAATGAGCTATTCAGGCCGAAAAATTGTATGGTACTGGCGCAAAATCCTACCATCAATAAAAAAGTCTTTATATTGTAATACACGAGTACCACGTTGTTTACAACTAGGGCGTGGTTACACTATTGAATTAAAATAAAGTTTTATAAGCAACCGGTAGCGTCTATACTACATATTACTTTGCTTAACTTTAATATCACAATTCATATACATTTACATTACTATACATTTCGTTAATATAGTTTACTTCATGTAGGTACTAACAGAAAACAAAGTTTGTCCTGTCTCAAATGAGAGAAGAATCTAATTGCGAAAAGGTCCGAAACTCTCGCGACTGTTGTAGAACGTGATTAGTAGTTTCAAAATTAACTTAAAATATATTAGCATTAAATGACTGAACCCGCACATTGATCTCAACCTAAGCACCGCAGGCCATTTCCTGTCAATTCGCCGCGTGTAGGATGCCCAAAGATGATCATCGAATAATAACTACAATATTGTATGACGTTCAATAATTATGTCAGACCTGATAAGAAATATCTGTAATGAAAGAAGGTATGTATTTGAATTTGAGATATTGAACTTATTGTACACTTACAACAAGCTATATAATAATTTAGTACATATATTTCAAGGTTTCTAACTCAATATTTTATTCAACAATTTTGGAGAATTTTCTACACTCTACGCTTTTACATTTGCAAACTTTGGAATGCATAATGAAATCGTAATGCGGTAGGTAATATTCGACACAGGTTTTCCAATACAATAAAATGTTTATTAAAATAAGATTGGCTGAAAGTTATCGATAATGTTCCTAAAAGAATTTTTTTCTTTATTTGTTGAATATTTATGAGTCGACTCTACCGTTTGACCTGAAAATCTAATTAGATCTAAGTCTTCGATGAACCCTTTCAAACGCTGTATCACGGGCTTCCATCGATTGATTGTCGTAGCATTTTTCTTCGCTCTCGAGACATTGTTTGACAAATATTTATTCACACACATACAAGTGGTGGGACATCACTCAGTCAATAATGAGAATAGCTCCTAAGGACGGTTAGTAAAGGAGATAAGAATAATATTAGGAACAGAAAATACGTATCATCACGCCTACAATTCCTTGTAGAGGAGTGCACTTCACTCCCACGTTTCACCAGTTACGATAAAAAAATATTGTTTAACATAACCATATAGTATATAACTAGTAAACACTCAAAAGAAAATACATAGCTATATACTGAAGACAAACTTATTGAACAATTACACGAAACCCAAACCACCATATTAGAAATACAAAAGTATTATAGAGACTATACTATATAATACTCGGTAACCACGAGTTTATGTAAAATATAACATATCAAGATGCCATGTTTTACAACAGATCGTGCAACCAAATGTTCTCTGTTGCGCCGACCACATGCAGACCGGTACAAATGATCTGGCCGCTGGATGCCATTTGTTCTACCTACGAATTTGTAAAGATGATATCGCAAATTATCATAATCGCGTATCAGGATAAGTACTTAGGTACATCCTAAATGGAGATTATCGTTTATAAATTTTGGTAACTAAAAAACTTGTAAACATTAAAATTATATTATGAATATAAACGTAGGAGTTTATTACACTCCTCTACCTACTTCTTAGGAGATTACAGGCGCGATGATACTTTTTTATGTACATATATAGTTAGCTACTCTCTATATGAATCGAGTATAATAATTTAGATGTTCTTTAGCGTCATAGGCTAATTCCATCCTCTGCTTTCCAGACATGTACCCATTTTCTTCTGGTAATACATTTCTTATCTCCTACTTATTCATCTATTGTTAAAAAAACAGAAACTCACCTTCCACGACTTTTCTCCATCGGTACGGTCACCGATATAAATGAATAGCCTGTTGTGTCATTGGGAAGTATGTACATCTGACACGAAAAAATGGTATCTTATGTAACATTTGACAACGAAACAACTTCTTCAGTGTGATCACTATTGAATCCATACCCCTATCTAAGCAGGACCTGAAGCAGTTTAGGGATCGATCCTTCGATCAGAAGCTTTCGCACTACTAGAATCAATTTAACACACATACGAGTATCTCACAGTAAAAATGTAAACGCCTACTTAACGCTTGTTAGAGTACAAAAGCATAGATAAAATTGCTCGTTCCTTTATTCGGTTCCTGCACCCGTCTTTTCTCTATATGTCGCGTGAATCACTGAACGCTTCACAGCAACAAGGGCATCTGAACCATCATTTGATATTGCAAAATTTCTTGACAATTCTGAATCATTCACACTTGTTTGAAAATGACGTCGTTGTATTTGTTTATTTTGAATATCTAACTAGATTTAGATACATTGGTAATATACAAGTCCGATTAAGTTTAAATGTCAAAATTACGTATTGTCTTGGAATATAGAAAAATATATAACAGAGATGAAAAATTATACTAACACAGTTATTATAAACAACAACAAAACATAAGGTATAACTATAACAAAACCGTATATAGGTATTAAAATAATATCAAAATTATCCTTTCCAAAATTATATCATACGAACTGTTCAATATTACCCTAAAACTTTTAACCTGATAGATACTATTGTTTACTTGATATACCAGCTATTACAGTCACTACATAGAACTTTATATTTGGTATTATTGATGTAAATTATATCCATTTCGTCATCATCATCATCGTCATGGCTCTGTTTAAATCCACTGCTGTACATAAGCCTTCCCTGAAGGGTTACGCCATAGGGTTATAAAAGGTCGCTTTTTATATCTATACCTACCCAAGATACTATTGCATTCATATCATCATATAAATGTAACCTAGAACTTTATTGTGCAAGGGTGAATATGATTTTTTTAAGCCAGCATGTTTCTATATTAGGTCGCATCTGCACTCTTTAAATTTCTAGTACTAGCTTGGTAATCTTGATTTACATAATACGCCCGTATCGTAAGACACCTCTTATACCAGAGTGTAACGTAAACGTATCTGGTAAAACGTGGGTATGTGCTACACTCCTCTGCCTACCTCTTCCGGGATTGCAGGCGTGACGTCACGTTTCTATTATTACAATATACATTTTCTTTTGTTCATTGCTGACGCTCGTGCTTTTCATGCAGTCCACATTACGTTAAAATCGTTCCAACATTGTATTTCTTTTTGTTAATAAAATGTTCCTACGGGCTTATCAATATGTGATATGTGTATGTGTTAAAACAAACGTGTTTAACGTAAACACGGCTAATATACGAAATCGTTACTGACCTGTATCAATGTGCAATGTTACACGAGGGCGATTGCAGCGGCGACACCCAAGATTAATGACGTCACGCTTACCGCCAGCCATGTGTTATACCGCACAAATCACCTGCGTCTTGTATTGTAGCCGGCTCCGTATTGCGACATAGTATTGTGCTTGTTTTAATAAAAACATTTAAACGATCTCGGACATTAATATACATAGATTTTATTAACAATTTATGTGTTATAGTATATACTACTGATGCTTGTAGATAGACCGCCAATTATTTACCTTAATGTGAATTGCGTTTGGCCCTTACAACTTTGCAGATACAAGGAAAAAGCGTGTGGGTCAGTACAGTTTAATAAATAAATATGGAGTGGGTAGATCAACTTATTCTGTAAAATTACATCATATTATGAGTGAGTTTAAGCTCAATTCGGTAAAAATTCACTAAATTTAGCAGTAAATTCAGCTTCAAAATAACTAAACAGTACGACCTGCTCATTCATTTCTAACTTGGTCATGGGGGATATTATTATGTATGATGAGAAACAAAAGAAAATTTCGCGTTAGCGGCGCTCACGGCGAAAGAGTCCAAATATTGTCATCCTAATCCAGTAGAAGATATAAACAAATGAGGCTCAGAATAGTCTGGAACTATTTCTGCAAAACAAAACCTCCATTCGGTCGCAATTTCGTTCCAACATTATAATCGTTTTTTTTAATACAACTTCGCTTGTATCCACCGAACCAACTGCAAAAGTTGAAACGTTGGAAATTTGACAACAAAGTGCTTTTGCTTTTGGACATTTTTCTTTCTGTAATCATAATACTTTGAAAAACAAACTCGTTCAAAGTGCTTTAAAACTATACGAGTGTTTTAGAACAATCGTTAACGGGCTCATAAATGTGTATTTGTGTGCACGGACTAAGCCAATCGCCTTTTGACATCGATTTTAGGATAAATTCGAATAGTCAATAAAAATATCAAAATACCCTATATGTATATAACTTCCATATATCCCTGGTATTTTCTGAAATAATATAGTTAAAAGGAAGTATGTTAAATTGTACCTACTAGGTATTGTAAAAGGCACTTCATCGATATATTGACTGCCTTTGAAAGTCCACTACTGAACATGGTATGTATACATTTCTAGAGAAAAAACATATATGTAAAATCTATTAGTACAATACTAATCATATTAGTACAATACTAGCACTAGTACAATACTAATCATATTAGTACAATACTAGCCATACAATACAATTGCAATGCCACAGATTTTTTTTGTAAACCAGCGAGTTTATATTTAGTTTTTCAAACTCAGATTTGAGTATACATTGTGATTTGGCATCGTGAAAATCTACAACAAATTTACTTTTTATGAAAACTTACTCGACGTCAAAGTCTCATAACCGTAATTTCTTTTACTTATATAATCTCTTTGTTAACTTTTGTATATTTTGTTTTAGAATCATCTCTCAGCCTGCAGCTATCTTTGGATTCCTGATGAGCGGTTTCTATAACCTTTGGCACTAAAGTCGTATTGTTGGTAATTATTAGTTTATTTCAAATACTAGCTGACCCGGCGAACTTCGTACCGCCTAAAAGTCAATGAATACTCGTTATCATTTAACTGAACTATACCGATATCTATGATTATCATCAATCTATATCGATTTCTATGATTATTTTTTATGGAATAGTTAATATTGTTAACTTTTTTAATTAGGGGTGACTGAGAGTGTTATAAGCGTAGGAGTAGACAAAAGTATAATCAGAAAGCTTCGAACTGCTGAGCTATCGGGAGTTACACGTGTTATTGTGAGTCAACCATAAAAGATAGACA
>DWTO01005648.1:0-10575 GCA_018244755.1 Jemadia pseudognetus
GACATATCGAATTATAAAAGTAAGATATTGTTATGGTAACCGTATGCTCCACACCAATTAGCACATGGTGACTTGCATGTCAATATGAAACTTAAGGAACGTTGTAAGTAAATAGTTAATCATCCGTAAACTAGACAGTTTTACGCACAAAAGGAAGTGAGTAAGTTTCCTTGGCGGAAATGCGTCGCCTCGCCTCATGCTCGACCGACTTTTTGTTTAAACACAACTTTTCGTAATTTCAATTTGCTCCATGCGACCTCTTAAAAGGAAAAGTATTTTATGACAGGTACATAAACTGTTACGTTTCGATAAAGCACAATGATTCATTAAGGGCGTGTTTTTGGTTCCGCTTTCGCGCCATTTCACGGGTCGGTGCGTTTAAAAGAACATAATAATACAACGTGTTGTATAAAGACAACCTACGTGTGCGTGTGATTTGTATATATTTTTTTCATTTACGATTTTATGAATAGTGATGTAAAAATGTAATTTTAAACGTTTTTATGAATATATGTTTAATACATATTTGAAATTTTATATGAAATTTCTCCGGACATATCCGTACGCTGCCGTTTTGACGACACTAAATATAGATATAGTATCTATTTAGAAATCACTAGGGTTAAAGAAAACGTTTTTAATGACATAAGTGTATAAATCTAGTAATTTTGTAGGAATCTGTTTAAAATTCCATCATGTTGAAAAGATGACCGATAAAACAACGTAAAAACAGATAAGCAGGTATGCAATGTGAATATGAAGGATTCAGGTGACGAGGGAGGCCAAGACCAAATCTTGACCAAATTGATCAGATACTGACTGACGGGGGAGTCAGAAGTATCCGAAACTGGCGTGCGTGTTACAATCGAGTAAAGTACGAGTATGTAAACAAAAGAAACACGTAAAGTGTGTAAGGAAAGATACATTTGGATACTAGTTCTCCTATGCTTGCCTTTTAAGGGATCTGACGTAAATAAAATAATAATATTTTTTGAGTTATTAAATTTTTCGGTCTAATGTTCATCCCATTATTCCCGAAATTTATTAAATAAGTGCTCCTTGTTTGAAGTGCAAGGGCTCTATATCATCATCATCACATTACTCCCGTCCACTGCTGGACATAAGCCTCTCCAATAGCACGCTATAGAGCTCGATCTTCAGCTCTTTGCATCCAATCGCTGCCAGCCACTTTGCGTATATCGTCACTCCACCTAACCGGAGGGCGTTCTACGCTACGTTTACCAAGGTGTGGTCTCCACTCCAGAACACGTCTACTCCAGCGGTTATCGGTCCTGCGAGAGACGTGACCATGAATAGTGTTAAAAAAATTTAAGCATTCTGACATTGGTTTTGAGTCAAAGCTTTTGACATGATTTCAGGACTGCTATAGCATTATATAATGGGTCAAGATTCTAAGAAGTTTGTAACTTGAATAAATAAACGATTAATGTTATTAACACAATATAAAAATTAAATAAACAAACAGTAAAAACTCATTTAAAAGTATGAGAACGTGTACATGTTATGAAACAGGTGACGAGCTACAGTTCTTCCTTTCCATAAAGTTTTTTGTATGTAAAAAGAAATTTATCAGCAATTTACAATATACTACATACAATTACGCATTTATGTATTTATTTTATCACATAACTCTAAATAAGTATTTAGTGATTCTATATGCGGCCACTGTAATGTTTCGAAACTATTTTTCGCATAAACAATAATTTGTGCAGGTTTTCTGGTGGCAGAATGTGGTTCGACCACTTTCACCGTTGTGTTTATGCGCGTATCCGAACACACCGCCATCTTTGTTATATAACTCTGTGGGTTACGTTTTGGCGGCAAGCGGTCTGACCGCTGCCGGTACAAAAAAAATTATAATTTCATTTCTTGTCCGTGCCGTTTGAATTCGAAAATGTGATGTAAGCATTACATGATATTACGTGTGTGACTGTCGTCGGTTGTTAATTAAATAAATGCGGTCACCGGTTTTCCTTATACGTTAAGAACTTTTTATATCATTTGTATTTCATTAAAATTGAGTTACTTATGTATTAGATACCGCGTAATTTCGTGGTTACTGATATTTTTAAAGTATTTTAGACGACTCCTTAAAAATACATATACAAACTACCTTACATACCTATATACAGTTCAGTTATATATAGAATTGTAAATGTTACAACTGAAATTATTAATTGGAATATAATTTATTTTGAGGAATTCACGTAATGATATTGATGAACGTGAGTAGGTATAGGCACACGACTCAGATAAATCGAACCCAAATTGGAAAATCAAATAGTATGAGCACCTGAACATCCGGAATATTAGACAGCATGGGATTTTAGGTAGCCGTGCATTTAGACGAGTTAATTATAGAACAAAGTGATTATTTGTATACACCACGATCCCATACGATTTTCACGCCGCGTCCATTGTTCCGTATCAACTTTTACTTTCATTGCACTTTCGTTGGTGTGAATTTCGTGGCGATTAGTAACATGGTCGTGTGGAACTGGTGGACAGTGGTTACGTGACGTGAAAGTAGCAAGTGAACTGCGTGCATGATGATACCCTGTTATGAAAGCTTTGTTGACGGCACACCGAGGACTGGCATACGGTGTTTTCTTACCGAAACATAAAAAAATTGTTAAGTTTAGTTCTATGTAGATAGTTTCAATATTTATGTAGATAATTTATATCGAAACACGAACGTAAGATACGCCTTTAAATCTTATACATTGTGTACTTGTTCTCGTCAGCTACCTACGATGGAGATACAAAGATGGAGCGTTCATAATTATTCATATTTTAGTTCCTTAATATCTATACTCAGTAATATTATTATTTAATATGGAGTACAATATTCCACCTACTGGTATATGGATTTGTATTTACGATTCATATTGTCGCAAATTTGGTACATTTATTAGCGAATAGTTGTAGACCTAATTAATATGAATTATGGTGTTAAGTAATATCTTTGCAAGGTTTTAAAAATAATAAATAGTGAAGTGATACAATCAAAACGCGCTGTGCTATAAAAGTATTTGTATTTGTACTATTAAAAGTTGAGGTCATCTTAGATAGCCTTTTGATCGCTCTACGAGATTGTCGCGCTTCGTTACGCACATCTACTGCTGCAATCGTCTAACATCCATAATTCTACCAAGATCATTATTATTTCTAATACGTTAATAGCAAAAGTTAGTAATCCATAACATGTCCGTTCTTTAACAGTACGTAATCTAATTAGTTTTCCTAGTTAATACAATTAATTGAATTACATAACCACATTTTATTAATTCGTCTGAGGACAAGGTATAATTTTTATGAAATATAATTGTTTTGGTTACTCAGATAATGATAATGATTTGCGAGAGTGATTTGACATTTTGAAAACACAAATTTTAAAAAACAACGATGAATATTTTATTGTGAAACTCACGAGACTAGTAAACAAATCACAAATGAAATTTGGGCCATTAAAGAAACCAGTTTTTGATATCTAGATTCTTCAATTGATTTATACATGCAGATTATGAATTATCGTGACCGCGTAATCACTTTCGCTTGTATTACTGTTACGGTTATGGTTCTCAAAGCTCATTGTAGATTATGTACAACTGGACAAAAAACTAAAATGATTTCTTTAAATACATTTAAAGACGACTCAATGAGTCTACCTCTATCAAAGTTTAGCATAAAATCTCATTTATATAAAAAAAAATTCTAGCGGTGTTGTTTCAAAGCATCATTTTGTATTTATAAGCAATAGTTGTAATGTATAAACTTATTGCTTTTGTAGAAACGTATTACTTTTGTACAAACATAAAATAATAAATAGGATATTTATTTTAGTTACACTTAATAACAGATGTAAATAAACTAATAAAGTTATATTTACTTCAGTTATATTTAATGGCAGATGTAAATAAACTAATAATAATTTACTTCAATTATACTTAGGAACAGATGTCCGGAAGCTAGCGAAATTGTCATTCGTGTGTTTAAGTATACTCGTAACAGTATGCGATTATGTCCAATGTCCTCTAGAAAGTTGACTGGAGTGCGTTTACAACTCGTCTAGTTTATATTTTACGACTTTTCTAATGTCTTAACACATTTCATTTAATGTCGGGATTATGGATGCTTTCGTAACATCGTAGAGATTTTCTATGTAAATAATCGACACGTACTTCAAACTCGTTTCTACCAATTAGATTGCCGGCAATGAGATGGAATTAAACCGGTACGGACACAAAATGTACGTTTGACTGTCTTACAACATCCGTACGTGACGCGTGACTAGCGTGACATAACGACATGAGTCGCATCGCATTGAATAAGGATTGCTACTTACATTTTAAGCAATGACTCCATCTTCTTTTCCATTGCGAAAATCGAATCCGAAGGTTGTGACGTGAGTACTTTGCAGAATGTGTATTTAGCGCACTGGGAATCTCTCCAATCGGTTTGTTTCACTAAATCCAGGGCTGCCGCGTTTAAACTGGACGGTGCTGGGTTACTATCTATGTGCTGCAGTTCATCTGACATGTCTTCAGCCAAAGACCTTTTTACACTACGCCTCCGTCTCACAGTCCTAAAAACACCTTGATATGGCTCGTGGAATATGCTAAAGACGTCGCGTTTAGAACGGCTCTCGTCAGATCCGTCAGGAGACATAACTACATACACATTCTCACTGGGCATTTTGTAATTATCGTCAAAGAACTTTTGCCTGCTTAGGATTTTCCTGTCAATATCATATGGCGCATCTGCAAATGATCTTTTGTGTTCCTTATTTAGTTTGTCTGAGACTGTTTCATCATCGATGTTGCCACCACGCATTAAGTTCACATCCAGAAGACGACCGACAGCTACAGCTCCGAGGCCTAAGGCAGCCCCTCCAGCCATGAGACCAAGAGCGGGTAGCATGGCGGGTGCTCCTGATGCTGCAGCTGCTACGCCAATTTTATCTTGAGCATATCTTTGACTTTGTATGGAATTAGATGGGTATAGTCCTAAATTATGAGAAATTTTGTGTGTAGCTTCTACAAGTGGATCAATTACAGGCTGAGTAACTTTAGCAATAGGATCTATAATTGGCCTAGTGAGTTGATGAACGGTCTGACTTGCAGTATTGATAGTTTCTTTCATAGAATCTGTAAATCTTTTCCAGAGTGACGGTTCTGGCACTCTTTTGATGTAACCATAATTGTATGGTGTATATTTAGGATTATAATTATTGTCATAATATGAGAACTTATTATATTCATCTTCATAATATCTATTTGCTGAAGCTTGAATATTAGTTTGAGAACGTTGTTGTCCGTAACCATTAACTGGCTCCATTGGGTAAGGGTGGGCACTTTTAGGTACATTAGTGTAATATTTTACTTTTCGTTCCTTATTTTCATAGTTGTCGATGTTATCTCTAGTAGCTTTAGCAGGCTGCACACCTAGTTCAGGATGAGCATATTGAAGGACAGGATTTCTCACGCTTTCATCGAATCCCGGTTTTGCGTTTTTAGGGGTGTACATAACGGAGTTAGGAAAATTTACCTCGCCGGGGTGCTGAAGCATACGTCTTTGTATGTGACTTTCACCATATTCTAAATCTCCTCCGTGAGCTCTTGAACTGCGTCCACTAAAGTAGTCTCGCTTCGATTCTTGTTCATTTATTTGTTTAATGTACTCAATAAGTTTGGAGTTGGCTACTTTTGAATTATCTGCTTTAGTGAATGGACCGTAACCAGATTTTAAGTAGTGATTATCCTTTTTCAGCTTATAAATGTACGGATAACTATTATCGTTCGCCACGTATGTACCTATTACATCGTCTGCGTTAAACTTTATGTTATCAAACTTGGTAAATGGACCATCTTTGGATTCGAAATTTGAATTGTCTTCTTTGGTAAATGGTCCAAAGTTTTGATCAGGTTCAGCAGCTGACAAATCGGGGTAAACATCCGCTTCTGGGATAGCTTTCGGTGGAGTGTATCCGTCAGGATAAGGTTGTAGCTCTCCATTTACGACTCTAGCATTTCGCCAAGTCTTTTTGTCAGACTCATCGTCAGGCATTCGTATACCCTGAATTTCCGGAATGCCATCATCGCCTAACGTAAGAATAGATCTTCCGCGCTTATTATATTTTTCTAAGGCTTTTTTGATATACATCGGTTCTGAGCTTACCATTACTGGGTCTGGAACATTGTTGTAAGAATTTCCTTGGCCGTCTGAGGAAACTTTTGTGCTGACAACTTCTATGTACACTGGATTTCTGTCATTTTTTATTACTGGATTATGTGGATCAAACCTATAGCTCTTAATAGGTGCACCATAGTCCATGAAACTTGTAGAGGTTATATAAACTTTTTTATTCTCAGTTCGTTTTTCATTGTCATATGTTGGGTAGTAGCTAGACGTTACAGGATCTGTTACTGGTTTACCGCCATCTTCTTGTATATGAGATTCTGGATATACAGACACAGGAGACCAATTTCCATATTCAGCCTTAATGTCGCTGAGTTCGTCGTGTTTGTTGCGATTCAAATAATAGTCGAATCCTGCTAAATCACTATTGACTGGTCCAAAGTTTAGTTTTCTTTGGTCCCGTGTTTCTGTTCTGTTTTTGTTATCATCAGTTGTACTGTTCACCTTGACATTCGGTAGGGTGGTTTTTATTGATATCGTGGTTGGTGTTGGAGTCGTGTTACTAACATGTGTCGTTGATTTATCTTTCTTTTTTACTATTAATTGTGTGACATGACCAGACTTTGTTCTAACGTTTAACGTCTGCGTGTCGTGGGGATTTAGACTTCTTGAAACCTTGAGTTCCGTCCGCGTGGTCCGAGATGGCAAGATAGTCGTCCGTATGGCTTTCGTTGTTGTTGTGTTCTGCTCACTGGGCTCTGCTGATGTATCGAGCACAGAACAGAACAGCCACAACATGGCACATATCCGTATTAGGCTTACGGGAGCCATCTGTAACAAAGAGACAGACGTTATTTATTTTGGTATAGATAAAAAGGGGATAACAGTAGAATTTGCAACCGTAATAAACAATGACTTGATAATGTGGATTAATGTTTAAAAACAAACAATGTCGCATTACGTGACACATACTAGTAATAAAATTCTACATTTCCTTCTGCGAAATGCTGCGTGTCTGCAAGAACAACACGAAACTATGCAGAATTTGCGTCCACATGATTTACGAGAGAAAGCACAAGTGGAAACTATTGGGGTGTGCGCAGGTTTATAATGCGTAAATCTGCTCATTTTTCCTTATGACCACGTCGCTGTTGCGTGAGAGTTAAAATGTCTCTAATGTGGTTATGATATCATGCATATAACTTTAATGTGATATGAATGCATTACGTTTTTGTAGTAAATACCATGTCAATATTTTTACAACTGACCACTGATCAGCCGAAGATGATGGCCACTTTATTAGAATTTCCTTTTGGATATTTCAATTCGTAGCAAGATAACTGGTTGTAAAATTTTCATCATCATCATCAACATCATCATCATTAGCCTATCTCAGTTCAGTGCTGGACATAGGACATGTTTACATACATGAATAATTTTACAGCCAGCAGAGAAAAAATTCGGGGGTTCTAGTGCGCACCTCTATACAAAAATAGATTTTTGGTATTAAATATTATTTGTTATAATGGTACTTACAGTACGCAAAAAAAACATGTGAACATGTGAAATCCGTCAACCCGCCCTTGGCCGGCGTGGCTACCTTTGGCCTAAGCCCTTTCATTCTGAGACTTGTGTAAAACTGTGTAAGGATGTGGTCAAACAAAAGGGATTGTGCTGCTTGTACAAATATTTGGACTGTGTGGGAATCGAACCTACTGGTTTAGGCTCATGTGTCACTTGATACTGCATGTTTTTGTATTCAAATATCTGGTATTGACTATGTGCGTTTATTAAAATGAAGATAATTACTATAATGTATGCACTTATAATGGTTAGTGTACGCCAGGGGAAGTAGAGCAGACATAATTAATGTGGCGGTAGCGCGATGTGCCTCGCAATCCGTTTAATCTGTTAGAAAGGTTAATTACTATGAATTTAAGAAGCAAATTGAAGCTCAGAGATAACTGAAATCAAATAAAAAAACCAATTAACTGAAAGAACGGAAAGTTAATGTACAAACAAATAAGAGATTAAAAATTGTTTAAATTAAATAAAAAACAAATTGTTTGCTGTGATGTTACTTTCAAACATCTACATTATCATTTTTTGTGCAAGTAACCTATGAATGGCTGCACGTTTTCCCCTTTACAGTAATAAATGTACAATCGTTAATTCTTATTCGTAACGTAATATGTTTTTTCTATGGATGTTACAAATTTGCAGGCAGGAAAAAATCAATACTTTTTCATCAATACTCCCAAGCAAATGTAATAAGTATTAATTGACTGTAGTAGTAAGTTTTTAAGGAAACGAGTCTTAAAATATTAACCAATAAGTGTGAGTACTATAAATAAGAACTAAGTATGCAAAACATTTTGTGAAGTACCTATCGTGCGACCCGCAGTTAAAACATTAATTAATCAAGCTTAGACAGTGTCTGTTTAACTAAAACAAAATTGAAATACATTATCTACTATGACAATAATAGACCATACGTACACACAAATAGTATATACACACAAACGTCGACACACAAACACGCAGACGAGCATACATAAACACAGCTCAAGTACACACACCTGGACAAATAGTTATTATTAACAAAACAGTTCATTATAACGTTAGAGTCACTATCAGTGCAATTCGATTTGGCCCCAGCAATATTAAGCTAGCCTATTCAGAATAAAAAAATGTACTAATATTGTATCTAACGCTGTTGGATTTATAAACAAATATGTGTATGAATCCATGTGAGGGTAAGGTTAAAATTGGTAATATGTACCTATTAGTAATCAGTTCTTCCTGATTAAGTGACGATTGTTCATATCTGATTTTTAACAAAACCGTATTTTGATCTTCAAAATATTTTATGTATCCTTTCTCCAACATATTTAATTTATTTAAGGCTGGTGGTTACTGAAGCATTTTCTTAATTGTCACTATTCTCTCATTTTAGTAGGCAAATGGCTTTTCGCCTTTTCTATTTCACACTAGTTTTCTTGTCAATTGTGCGTTGTCGTGGAAATTGCGATTACGCGTGCGTTTCACATAGTATCTCTTAGAAACTGACCCATATTCACATCGCTGGCTGGAGTCAGGCGACTTTTTGCTGGCTGCCGCAACAAAAGTCAATGCCCCCGGTTTTTCTTACATTGTAAGAGGTTAAAGGAAACGTGTAGAAAGAATTATTTTCTTGTATTATGTCATGTTAAAATATATTCAATAAATATATGTATAACGTATTATTTTTATGTTCAGATATTATATATTATATTATTATATATATCGAAATTTATGATTTTATCGTTACGAGGAAACTGCGCGAGTAATTTTATGTTTAACATTTTGGATATGTTCTGTTCTTCTCTGTATTCTGTGATATTACGGTATGTACGGTATATACATGTTGCTATGTACGGTATATACATGTATTATAGTATAGCTATTAGCTACACATGTATACTTTAGTACAGGATTTGGCTAGTTTGAAACCAAATCGCTGTCTGAGTTGTCTCGAAATATTACCCATTATTATCATGTAATAATCATTTAACGACAGGTTAGTTTACACTTGAATTTTGTGTACTTTATTCGTACGTATCAAGTACATGCTAGTTCAAATCAAAACCAGGAAGAAATTTGGAAAAAAATATCTTGCTTCTCCAAATGCTGGTAGCTACACGGGATACGTTTAAAACACGTTTAAAATAAAACAGGCCATAACGTAACAACATTCATTGTTATTGAGACAAAAGAATTTTATATCAGATAAGGTTGTAATGATTGTGTTAATTGTATTAAACTGTTCTCTCCTTTAGGTAATATGTTGATTGAGAATAAATTTAGATCTAAGCTACTAAAGTTGTTTATATTGCGGTCTTCCAGTTCAAGTTGTAGCTTAATAGATATTATGCCTGCCTATTACAACATTGATATAACTAATAATTTGATCAATCGGTAATTCGAGACGTTACGCTAAATTGGACTTTTCAAAAACGTTATACAAATCTCTCTTCATTAACTAAGAGGAAAAATTGAAACACGTTAAGACTATTATCTAAATTGCCCATAATATTCCGCAGTATCTCTAAATTGCCCACACATGGTTTATTTCGCACTTGTACATGGAAAAAGCCGTCGCGGACGATTTCGTCCATCAAAAGGAAAGTGGCGAGCGAGATGGCCGGCGGGGGAACGACTCACCCCGGGCGCACTACCATGAAAGTGAAACCGCGCTCATTAGAATGTTCACCTCGCACACTGATACAGAGCTTCAATTATAACTATATATTATACACGGTTTCAATTATAACTGTATATGTATTATACACGGTTTCAGTTATAACTGTATATGTATTATACACGGTTTCAGTTATAACTGTATATGTATTATACACGGTTTCAGTTATAACTGTA
>DWTO01005649.1:0-10575 GCA_018244755.1 Jemadia pseudognetus
CTCCCACGTTTCACCGGTTACGTTTACGTCCCATTATGGAATAGGTGGTGAGTCTATCGTCATGCGTCGGGTACATATCTAGACTCCGAACCATAAAACATAATTATGTTTTATTGGTTGCTTTAGTATAATGTATTGACATATCTTACTTTAATGTCAATATTGACTGCCTTGTTAGTCGAGTGCATACAATTATAAGCGCGATTGCCAATCGGAAGGTCTAGGGTTCAAATCTGTCAAGGTACTGTTAAAAAAACTGACTAACTAAGATGGCGCAAAGATCCAAAATGATTCTTAGCCCCCGATTCTAAGGTACCCCACTTTAATCCGTCTTGCGCTTGTCTTGTCGGCTACTATGAGATTTTAGGCATTTATAATTTTTAGTTACAATTTCTGCTAGTGACTCGAAATATGGATTTGAGAACAATGCATGGCAACGGGCTCATCCCTATTCCATAGTGGGATGTAAACGTAACTGTCAAAACAAAGCGTTGTATTACACTCTTCTGCCTACCTCTTCGGTGCTTACAGTCATGATGTTACGTTACTTCAATGTTAGCCGTACCGATTGAACGGTTATTCTCAAAGTCAGGGTGAAATTTATTCAAAAGCAGGTCGGTCACATTGTACCTACATAAGAAGATTATGATATTTTAAAAACAACATGAGACACTTTGTTCATGGACACACGTCCTCAGCTATTTCTATCTATTCACTGCAACTGCACAGCTATTCTATTTCGATTGAGTGCAACCAAACACAATTTCTCATCGCGCCACAGACAAGTAGACATCCGACACAGCGTTCGCTCCGACGCGCGGCACCTGTCACGCGACATTCTTTTGTTTTTCATGTATTTTTATCGTCTCATAGTTGTAATATCGAAAATGTGAGCTCCCTAAATATGTATAATAACAACGATGTTATGTCTAGACTTATAGAATGGTTATATATATGGTGCAGTCAGACTGTCTGCGGATGTGCTGTACAGGCCTGCTACCATAACTTATACAAGGCCGAGTGTTCATCTCCTTGGGGCAGTTGTCTTCGTGAGAATTGTTCGGGTACGAACGTAGGCCTCGCCTGGAATGCTTACGCAGCGCCACTAGCACTAGACGAGTTTATCCGTACATCCACACGAATTCATTTTGCACTAGCGTAATGGCAAACATATTGAAAATAATGACAGCTGAGAATATTTTTCATCGATTTCCTTAATAACCCTTTCAACAATCCAGAATAAATGTCGTGCGTTTTTATTTTACTTTGTGGTATTTTACATATATAAATATAATTGACTGCCTCGTTGGTCGTGTGGTCGTGACCCGATGCATGGCAATAGGCTTTACTTGCATGTTTAATAAAAAATCAGACTACGTATATTGTCAAAAACACCTCTACATAATTCATGGATGTACATATACATAGGTGTATGTATTTCCCAGCGACATTTTTCCGATATCTTGAATATGGAAAGTTCATTGGCACTCAGTTTTGTGTACCGGCAAATTGAAGCCGCTACTCGCTGTGAGGCACCGCGGCATCGGTATGGCAGACCGAGATCAAATCAGACGATAGATCACGTCTCAAAATTCAATTTTCAGTACCACTTCTTCGTTTTCAGCTGAAGCTGTATCGCAACCGTCTGCTCTTAACGTAGTATTCCTTTATTTTCTAAAAGCTGCTCGATGCGCATGTATACGGTACAAGTATTGCTTCAGCCAATATCGGGTCTAATTTAAATCATTCCATTTGTTTGTATCGGATGCGTTGAACCATAAATTCAATATTTTCCTGAGTCTCAAATGAAAAAAATGTATATGAAACGAATGGAATATTTAGGATTTATCAAATAGTCGATTATTATTATTATATCAACGAGCTAATTCCTTAGCTAGTGTCGAATATCTTCAGACCACACCTGCTTCTTACATTCATCAATCTCTTCATTTCATTATCACTCACTGAAATCTATTGTCACATACATAGATACCAAGTTTGTAATAGAAAATCTGTTAATTTAATTCAATAGCCACCTTTTATAAATACCTAATGAATTACGAGGATAGAGATAGAGTCCAATCAGACTGTGGATCCAGGCATCTAATAAAAAATGTAAAAGTAAAATGTAAAAGTGAAGTTCGTAAAATTTGAACAACCAACAGTGAGGCAATTACTACGGCCCGCGTTTGTTTGTTTGTTTGTGTCCGTTAGTTCGCGGGGGTGAAAGGCGAGGGGGGTAAAGGTATTGATCATATTTATACTTGATTTAAAACCAACAGTTACGTAATCATTTAAGGTTGACATTCATTCTTTAACTGCGTCGTTGGTTGAGTCGATTCAGAGATCCTGGGTTCGATTACAGGGTCACGCAAAGGATTATTGGGTTTTTTATATTAAAATTACCAGTGGTAGCACGAAGTCTGAATTTGTGTCCGGAACATAACTGGTGAATGTTGAAAGTGTATTACACTCCTCTGCCTTACCTTCGGGGAGATACGGGCTTGTTTTATGCTATGTTCATTCTTCTTTCTGATTGGATATAAACGGGCTTCTATGGGCCTGTAATGAATACTAAATCTTAGAGTGGCTGCATTCTCTAGTAAATATTAATTGAATGTTCTTTTGGTACGATAATAATCACCACTCATTTGTTATAATATGTAGTTATTAGTCACCCGTTTGCTATAACAGTTATTGGTCACTCGATTGCTATAACAGTTATTGGTCACTCGATTGCTATAATAGTTATTAGTCAGTCATTTATCATAATTTTCTTCACTCATATCTGAAGTTCAATCGCTATGTTCATTTGCCAATGGTCAATAAAAAAAACCATAGTGAACAACTCAGGGCGCGGAGTGAAGTCGAACAGTAAATACGTATACAAATAATTGCAAGGCCCATGACTGTACATTTTAACAGACATTTAATATTTTGAAAATGGTCTTACATTTGTTAAAAACATCCGCCCAATCAAAATGAACTTGAATCATTATAATTTACACGACGCCATCATAATTTAACTCATTATGTAAGAGTGGTTAAACAATTGTCAAATCGTGACTACATAATATATTGTAGGTATAATCAAAATTCTGAGACCAATTGAGTGATGTATGAGATATTTATGTTTACATACTTAAGAAATAATGATAACACATGTGTATCTGCGTGCGTGCGTGCGTGTATGTATGTCATAATTAATAACATATGTGTACGTGTCTATGCGTGCGTGTCTGTATGTTATATAGTTATAACACATACATATGTGTATGTGCGTGCGTGCGTGTATGTATGTTATATACCTACACATACACATGCGTTCTCATTTCGTTGGTAAATATAAACAATTTCTTATAATACAGTTTGCTCAGCCATTCCAAATGTTTATAAATGTGTAACATTTTTCTAACAAGAACGGCGCCACGCTTACAATTTCAAGGTTCAATACCTCAAATTTACAAACGATTCGTGATCATTTCTCGAAAGATTTGGTCTTGTGAATTTTGTGTATCTATGATATTACATATATTGACAGTATCAATGTATTTTATTTTATCAAAGATCATTACAGAGATATTTCTTTATTAAAACCACGCGACAACAAGCTCATTACCTGTTTTTAATGTGCTTGTGAAAATATTAAATAATTGATGACTATAATTATGCAAACACACCGTAAAACTATTTGTTTCGTAGTTAAGTTTAAAAACCTTGGTCGAAATTCACAGGTCAAATCAATAATTTTTTCATTGTACACAGGTAGGTACTATATATACTTTCGGTGCTCTCTGCCAACCTTGTAAGTAACCTTGCATGATGGCATAATAAATAAATGAATAAAACTAGACGTGTTCGTCGTAAAGAACTGACTCACAGATAAACACTGGAATGGACATCTTCGATTGATAATCACAATGGAGATTATGGAGCGTTGATTGAAATATTCTTGTTACTGAATAGATAGTAGATACCGTTCACTGTAAGATAGTAATTAATGGCAGGATAACAGAAGTACCAGTAAATGGGTCAATCATATAATGCTTGCTAAGCAATGAACACTGTAGGTAATCGCTGAGCAGCTGACTACTCAGCACCTAGCATATAAGTAATAGTATATAATACTTACGTACTGAATGCTATTCTTTGTTGCCAGGAGCCTGATAATGCACTAACGTAGCGTAAATAGTGTATATTTTTTCTTTTGGACGTTTTCACTAGCGATGCCATGTTTTAAAAGGCATATTAAATAATAATTAACTCAAGTTGATATCACTGAGAAAAAATATGTAACGCACATCAGTCTTTAAGGACGGTTTCAAAAACTCGTCAAATTCGTTATTAATTCGTGGTTCCGCCAAGTAACCCTGGAACAGTGTGGCTGAATATAGGTACTCTAGATCTTCAACAATTAGGAAAAAGTCCCACGTCCAGTGGCAGACTCGAAATATTTCTGCAGCTGAGTCTAAACTGCACTGGTTGTCTAAATTAGGCGCATTACTACTTACTACGCATTACTACTTACTTACTTACTACTTACTTACGCATTACTACTACTACTTACGCATTACTGTGTTACACAACGACCACACGTGGGCTTAGTGGTTCAGCAGTTACACACGTCCAAGTAAACAAAGTGAAAGGATAAGTGAAGGAGCGTCGAGCAAAAGGCCCTTACTGTAAGAACCTACACATGCACTGCAAGGGAATAAAAGGTTTTGTTAAGAAATGAAAAGCAAGCCTTTCTAAAAGCAACCGTTGAATAATCTCTCAATGCGTTTTGTATTCTTGGTTTTATTTCTGTATTCGATCCACGGATAGCTAAGTACCTACTCCTGCGATATTTCCGTGGTTACACAATTGTGAAACTATCAAATAACTCCCAAAATTTAATTAAAATAAGATATTATTCATATCTCATTTTCATTTTTAGTTTCGTTCCTATTAATCAATTACAATTTCAATTTGATTTTTAAGATGAAATTACAAATACGTAGTTTGTTAATTTTTAATTTACTGTAAGTACGAGTACCTACCTACATTTAAAAACAATTATTTTCAACTCTTCGAAGCATGTGCAAAAGACGAAAAGAGAATGAAACTTGTTAAAAAAAATAGCGAGGAAAAAGCAAAAGAGCAAATGTTCCTTGCGCGATACGCGTCCTCATGAACGGTAAGGAGTGCCGCGACAGTAATTTCATGAGAGACGTCTGCGCGGCTTACGCTAATCCGTCTCTCGTCGTTTCGCTTGTGTAACGAAACTTTCTAAACTCAATAAAGAACTTACTCGTGCAATTTCTGCCATTCATTTTCCACAGACCAGTACGCAAATATAAGAAGCATGTGAGTTTTGTCAGGATAGAGACACTTCGCACTCGGTAGCCTCTGCTTATCTTGTAAGGGACCTGTCGTGACTGTACAGTAATAATTAAACAGGTGGATTGTGGTAATGTACTACACTCATCTGCTTATAACTTTGGGGAATACAGACCAGGAAGACCTGGAGACCCAGGAAAATATATTTTTTTTAAATAATTAGTTTTATATTATTGTAACAGTGTATACTTTGTTGGTGCAACTAAATAAATAAATAAAAAAAAATAACGTATTCATTAATAAATAATCATTAAAATATAAGGTGAAGATCAAAATGTTAAAATTAGATTAACGTGAAGAATCGTTCAAAGTGGTGGAATATTCATCGTTTGCATGTCACTACGTGCCGTAAACATGTTTCAGTAGCAATGCAAGGTTCAACTCGCGCGCAGATTTCTACGAAATATGCACAAGGTTTGGTGTGAATGAGCGTCATAGACCGTAGGAATGTCTGGTTTCCTTGTACGTGTCGTACACTTTACCTACAATATTATACAAGCTCAGCAAAGTTGAGTGTACACATTAAACAATACTTGAGCAAAATTTAACTAGAGAAAAAAGTACAGTTTTGACAATTCAATTTTTTTTGTGCTATTTTATAAGCCCACACATGTAGGCACTCATACTTATATATCAGTTGGGGTGAATAATTTTGTTTCTACACGAAATCTTTCTTTTTAAACATTTGTAATTTAATAAAGTACTGTGACATGACTTGACGCGTCCCCCTACACTACGCTTCATTCCATATTTGCATACATTTGGAGCATATACGGGTTCATACATAATATGTGCCGAGTTCCTCGAAAATCATATTAAGGTTTCAAACGACTTTTACCACATTTTCATATACCTGTAGAATTATTATTCCGTATTACGTACCTGATACATGGGATATATAGATACTTAATGTAAGTTGGCGCCAACATAAACAAAGTTTTAAATGTTGCCTGCATTCAAGAAAGTCCAATAAATACCAATGTCATTAATAATGAGTTTAATTGATGTCAACAGAAAACAATTTCTAATGCCGCTTTTTGGTATTCCAGTTGATGGAAACCCGTTAAAATTACTTTATTTAATACCTCGACTTGTGACCAACTCGCTTACATTCTCTTCTTGGGAGGAACGTGACCATATTCCAACACAATGGATATTCCAGAAAGTTCTTGGACAATCATTAAGTACAATGTACCTTAAAATTCTTCATAATGTTCCTTCTAAGTCGTACGACATCTGTTAAACCGCAGTTAGCCATTGGCTATCATCTTTACTCTTATCATTGATGACGTTTTAATGATGTTTAAACATGTTTAATCTACGTTTCATTAACCTACGAGTAGGTCCTGTGAAGAAATTAGAGAAATGGTTTGGACATAAACAGTAATTACTTTGTTCTATAATATAGGTAGGTATTATCCTTATTCACATTTTACTTTTCTCATGTAAAATAGTAAAATAAGAAAACTTATTTACAACTGTAATTGGACAACGCTGGCTAAATAGCCAAACCATACTGGGCAATATAAAACGCGCACAATTTTGCCTCATTATCGACAATTCTCTTCTACGCATTGCTGTAGGTGTGTACTAATATTCCAAGTAACTGTTACCGCCTATAATTATAATTTGGGTGTAAACTGGAGCGAAGATCGAAAACATCTGTGAAGTAGCGAACAATGACCGCTAAAATGGCGTCTATTACATATTGTTTCGTATAATTGTAGTTCGTATGAATGTTCTTTCATGATCTAATACATTTCATTCACCAGTGCTTTATTTGTATATTGATTCGCCTTTTGCGCACTTTGATTAGAACATTAAGGACGTTATATTTGAAAAATACTTAAAGAGTAAGATCGTTTCTGTGATTGCAAGGAGTGTAATGTGTAGATAACGATAGGAGATCAGCAAAGTGTTCTATTATTTTTGTGGAACTTTATAGTAAATATTGGTTAGTGTTTCATACTACAATTCAAAGCAATTTTTTAACCATTCGTTTATAATGGTGAAACGTGGGAGTGTACTACACTCCTCTGCCTACCTCTTCGGGGATTACAGGCGTGAAGTTACGTCGTTCATAATGAACTATGAACATAAATCTTTTACTATAAAACACACTGAAATAATTCAGTATTAAAGCAAAGTTCACATTAAGAAAGTGTTCAATTAAAGTAATATGTAGGAGTATATTTCTTTTATTTTACAACTTTCTCTGATCCCGGAGACGTGCGGGTGTTATTGAAAGTCGCGCTGAGCTCCTGAAGAGTTACGACCGCGTCGCGCTCAACTCGACCCACATCCAGCTTCATCCCCCTATTGACCTAAAGGATTCGATATGTGTTATACCAGGCCACCATGGCTTCTGATGACACCGACACGTTGATACTGTAAAAGATACTAGAAATAATTCACACTAGAATTTTGTTACACCGTCGTAACATAAATACTAGTGCAATTATAAATGGCTTAAACACATATATTTACTTCTATTCAAATATTTATCTATAATAAATTATTGGTAGGTGTTACTTTAAAAGACATTCTTTGCTTTTTTGTATCGCGGTTGTAACGAACGAAAATACTTTCAAATTAATATAATCTAGTTTTTAGTAAATAAATTTAATTTATGGTAATTTATAATCTAATAACATTTACAAATGTATTCGTATCCAAATACAAAAGATAATATCACAAACTTAAAATTTATTTTCAAATACGCAATAATTTATTTATAATCATATCATTCGCTTTCATTGTTGCATCAAAATAAACTAATAGACTTTTAATTTAACTTAATTTTAAACTTGTCCTATGTCTGTATCAAAACGAATATAGAAGACAAATCTTCAAAGAATTCTGCAAAGTACATAGGCGCTTCCTAATCTCCTAAAATCTGTACAGCGAACATTACAGCGAGGAACGCTAAACCGGGAGCAATACAAGACACTAAAGCCAGGAATACAAATGTCGTTTCAGTAACAGGGCACCATTCCGCCAGCAACGCCGGATAATCCATTTATTGCACAGAATAACATTGGCTCGAGTCACTGGTGGACGAAATCGTCATACTAACATTTGGTTTTGCTTTTTTTTTATTAAATTGCATTAATAAACATGTGTGCTTATATATAACATGATGTATGTATGCCTGTGTATTGTGTCAGAGCAGCGAGTGCAGGGTTATATATTGGGTTAGTAATGTGAAGTATAGATGTACCACACGTTTTCTCCGACACCAAGGATTCACTCGGAGAGAATGACATACTGGATTAAGTACGCCCATTATAGTAAGTATACCCCTTAGCTTTAAGTGTTACACAAAAATATTATATTTTTAATTTAAAAACGGTTAACGTCAAAATAGTTTATAACATGTGAGTAATTAAAGAGCTTTCTACCATAATGAGTTGTAACGGGGTTGTTAAAAAAGCGCAAAGTGACGTTAACCGAAGTGGTGTTCCCGCCAAAGTTCTACAGTATTCTAACTCGCGGAAATTAACTAGGTACGATGTGCTGACATTATAGGTAGGTATTGTAATAAAACATCAGTTTAATTTTGCAATGTTTTTAGTCTTATTTTATTATTTAAAATAACACTTTATTGTATAATTGCTAAGATAATGTCCAAACGGCCGTACTGAAGGCGAGAGCGGGAAGCACTGGTACGCGGAGTTTGGAGGCAGGAGGCGAAGCGCGTTCCTCGCAAGTGCCAAGTCACTCTCTGCGGCTTGCACTAGTCTCGTCGCCTTGACGTAGCGTGGCTGGAAACGTCATTAATTAAAAAGCTATCCGCATTATTGCAGTGCTGTTTTAGATGGGTATGTTTTATGTGTTTAGTGGTTTAACAGCTGTTAACTTAAGCTTCTCTATTATGTTTCATTTAAAATCTTTTCATTTATGTTTCTAAGTGCATATGTAGTTAAATACGGTTTTTATACTAATCGAGGTTAAAATATAATACATTTTTTTTTCGAAAATCTGTAATGAAAAAGATACGATAAAGAATTGATACGATATTGAACAAAAGGTAAGAACATTTGTAGAAATAGAACGGTTCCTTACTCCACTAAAAATGGCAGCACAATACGAAGTTACATCAGAACACTAGGCACCGAGTTCTGACGCTACGCTATCTCAAGATAATCGATCCGCTGTCGGACACTTGTACACTAAATCCCAGTGTAATGGTTGCGACTATTGTTCGGTGGGCGACAAACTCCACGGACCGTTAGCGGTTCCCGCCGCATGTGGCCGCTCTCCCACACTTGCCGTCCTAGGGTGTACGTAGGGTGGCCACACGTTCGTCCGAATTGAGACATCCTACATCACATTAAAATAATTTTTTAAAATTGACTTTTAACTACACCATTAAAAATTTGTTGTAGAAGAAGCATATAACGTACATATTTATATAGTTTCGAAACCGCCCTACTTGTTCCGAAACTACCCGTGATTTTGCTACATGACCGTGCGCCAATGGACTTAAGTTGCGGCGAAAATTGGCGCCGACTTTGATTAACTCTCTGCCGCGAAAAAATATATCTGAATTAAGTCCATACATAATTAATAATGCCACTAATCTTTAAACACTACAATTAATTTGTTAACTTTAGTTATAAAAAAGAACATATATAAATATAAAAAATAAGTTAATTAATTTATATTTTCATTTAAATATAATGAATACATATAGCCCTACTATGACTGCAATGATTTTGATTCCTTAATTTTCTATGTATGATGAGCGTATTAAAAAAAATGAAAATAGTCTTCTGATCGACTCGATTAAACTGCATTGAACTATAAACGCATAAATCGCATTTTCAATACAAGCCTAAAGTTGCATATACAAGAGCTTCTAAAGTTCATACATGTTCTGATGTCACAATGAATGAAAGTAGTATGTCAACTCAATTATTACACTAGCAGAGAGGAGCAAAGTTGTAGCAACGTTAATAATTCACAATTGCGCGTTAGAAGTTTACAATTAATTACGTAAACATAACATTATGCCTGTTATCGCCGAAGAGGTAGTCAGAGGAGTGTAGAACACTTCCAGGTTTCACCAGTTACGTTTACGTCTCACTATGGAATAGGTGGTGAGCCTATTGCCATACACCGGGCACAAATCCAGACTCCGAGCCACTACTAGAAAATCTAAATTAGAAAAATTCTATAGTGGCCGACCCGGGA
>DWTO01005650.1:0-10575 GCA_018244755.1 Jemadia pseudognetus
TATATGGCAATAGGCTCACCACCTATTCTATATTGGGATGTAAATGTAACTGGTGAAAGATAGGAGTGTAGGCACTATATTACTCTGCCTACCTGTATGTGGATTACAGGCATGATGTTATGTTTACTTAGTCTGAGACAACCCAGTCTGACAAGACTGGGAGGAAATTTATTATAAATTCAACACATTGTTTGTACTAAATATAATATCAATATGATATAGCATATTTGGAATAAAATACAATATAGAAAAAAAATTAATCCTACAGCACATGGCTATGAATGGGTATGTTAGATATTTAAGGTAAATTCATTGATATATTATTTAAAACAGTTTAAAGATTCGTGTGTACAATACTAATACTATTGCAGATGAACTGCCGCTTAGTGAGAGTAACAGAAAAATACAATGAATATATAAGGGAAACTATATAGTACAACTTAAATTAATCATTTGCCATCATTTAATACACGATAAATACCTCGTTAGATTTGGATCCGCGTTGTATTTGCCGGGAGAGCGATGCTATATTGTTCATGTTGACTTGCACACGCTCTGCCAACCTTTGTTTAGATTCGGCGAATAGAGAACGAGCACTGCTCGATGACGCCGATGTCATCGTGAAAACCCTCTTCCACTTGAATGTTTGGGGAATTCCAGTAAAAAGGTGTAAAATATTTGGAATCTGAAATTGATATAAAATGGGTAATCTGAGTTACAAACTGTGACAAGCTTTTGACGTTTATGATGTCAATGTCAGGTATTCCATACTGATTTGACATATTTGTGCAGATATAAGCATGACAATCATTAACGAACGAAACCAATACAGTACATTTTTAAACGTAAACTATCGTTCAGTATCAATCATGCACATATATTGAAATTAATAGTACCTTGAGCACTAAAATTTCATTATTTTAGGGATGTTGTGTTTATTACAATATTTGCATTTAGTTAATATATTTCCAGATATGGCATGGCTGAATATAGATGTAAATCATTGAACCAATAATAGTTTTAATTAATCAGTTAATTTTTGTCTGTGATGGATAGATACTGACTTTTCGCTGGTCACGGAACATTTAGTGTTATAGGAAATTTCTGTAATTTAATTCAATTACTACGTCTTTTTTCGAAATGTGTTCTTTCAATACCTGTTTTTACTCTTTTGCTATCAAATTCAGTTTTCTGTACCGTACCCCTATAATCTAGAAGATGGTTTCTATTTACAAGACTATTGTAGTCCATTAAATTGGTTTTCGTATTTACGTATTCTGAGTGGGTAATAAAGTTGCGTTATTTCATACAATGGATAAATGCGTGACGTGTGAACATCTGAACAAGCTTGTGGATGTGCTTGGGCGGGAGCTATGGCAGTCGAAGGAGGTGAGGATTTTTGAATTTTATTGAATCTAACCTCAACTATAATGTCATTATAATAGGTAATTAACATTCCTTTAAGACTTCATTATGCAACGCAGTAGCCGGTCCGTACTCCTTTTGAATTAAACGCGAGCAAACACGAGCATCCAATACACATGCAACTTGTTGAGTATTTATTGTGTACAAATCTTGTATGTAGCACTTGGTGTAGTTCTGACTCGAAGTTCAAGGATTATTTGAAACACACACAAATAATAACTAACTTAACACTATTAATACATAATGTGCATATTTTCTATAGTATACACTTTATATAAGATAAGATGATGTAATTTACATGATAAAAAATGTGTGAAATGTTTTTTATTATTTAAACAACGATTTTTTACGATTAACTTCGGTCTTTATTCATTGCATCAGTCAATACCGATGTGTGTAGAGATTAAACCTCTGGAGTCTGCTTCAGTACACTGCATACTGGTGCCTACATAGATCTTCAATACCTAGATAGATCCTTGAATATCTATTCCTACAATCATATAACTTTTTGAGTATTTGTATTAAGAGTGATGAGACAGCAAATTTGTATGTGAGGTATTTGACTGTGTAGACAATGACTGATGTTACCATCAATGAGAGTGATTGTGGTCATTAAAAAAGCGTAACTTTAAAAAACATAAAATTTGTGGTAATGTCTAGATTCTCTTTTGTGGTAATCCAAATTGATGATTCACTTTTTTCATTCAGCATCTTAACACCAGTACAAGTATTTTTTCCGAAGTTCATAGAATTTAGCAAATTAAATAATAATTTATGAACATTATGTATACTCATAATATATTAGTATGTATGAGTGTGCATGAGCAACGGTGTAGACAGTAATTTGTGGATTTTCTTCTTAAAAAATTTCACTCTGGTGCAGTCGCTGTTAACTGATTGGTGATCTTCATCATCAGCCTAAGTCCACTACTGGGCATAGGCGTCCCTTCAGGGGATTTTGGTTATAATTCCTATGCTGGGTGTGTAAACTGGGGATTACCGGGCACAAATTATCACAATAATTATGCTGCTGCTGAGGGGGATGTATGCATTCTTAACCACACCATGGATAAATGATTTGTAATATTATTAAAATAGACAATAGTTCAGAAACTGAGCATGAACTAGAACAGCTAATCTTAACCTTTTTCAGTCCACTGACCACTATAAAATCAAACACAATTTCAATGACCCTTTTAATAAAATAACATAGGTATAAATTTCATCATCATCATCATAATCAGCCTATTTCCGTCCACTGCTGGACATAGGCCTCTCCAATAGCACGATTAAATTTAAATAAATAAATTAGGACTGTTTATTATATAACTTAAAAAAATACATTTAAATAAAAATTTAAAATACTGTACCAAGGTGGACCCGCATACACATACTCACTGACCCCCAGGGACCAGGGGATAAGGAACACTGAACTAGAACATTAATTATTTTAAAATATCCAGAACAAAGTACGAAATGTTTGCCATTCATTTTATTTCTCAACAGTACAATGTTGATGCTCTTACCGCTTAAAAAACTTCAACACTTCAATCTGATCAATTCAATCTGCAATCTTCAATCAAACTGAATTGCAATCTTTAATCAAACTGATGTTGGCTATCTGAAAGTTATCTATATCCAATTTTTATACTATTTATTACATAAATCACTTTTGGGACCATGACTAAGTCTGACGTATAGTGTCTACCAAACATACTGTGAAACTGCATAAAGCTTGGCCTCCACCAAACAGAAATTGCCAACTTTTGCATTATGAACATGTACTGGTGACAAATATGTCAGGAACCATGTTTATGTTTTTGGTGGTAAACATCAAAGGAACACACCTGGTGCAGACAGTAATTCTCTCTGGGGTTCCAGTTGACAACATTAGTTGGAAATAGAAACATATCTGTCATGAGGACAAACAACTTTGTAATGAAATGTACTTTTCTTTTGTCCTTGTTGTTTTATTGATGCTTGGTCGCAACAAATATTTATGTTTCTACTTTTTACTTAAAATATTAAATACTGTGGCTGCAGGCATAATATTCAAATCATTCCAATACATGTTGTCTATAAATGCTCATCAAAATAGCTCATTGGTGAATAAATGTTTATCAGTTTGTTGGCACTTTGTTTTCATTTGGTGTAGACACAGTTGAAATAAAATTTGGTGACTTTTTGAAGAGTTGTGAACAATTGGAAATACAGAAGTTGCCAACAATTTCAGTACAAATTCACCTTAATGCAAGATATTATACAACTTGCATTGGTTAGTGATGGCAGTAGGTCCAGTAGTAGTGCGTCCACAGAGAGATCTGAGCAGGATGTAGCTACACATACCAGTTTGAAACTTGAGTGTGAAATGAAATGTAAGAATGAGGAACCTACTTTTCAACATGTCCTCCAATGATAAACCTCAAAAATCAACCACTTAATATACTTAGATCTATACTGATAAATATACAGACAAATCTGCTACAGATATGGCAATATATCTCTTGTCAGATTCAGTAAAGTGGTGGCTGTTTTAATCTGGAATGTGTTGTGATTTCCAACTATCTTGTTGTTAGGGAAAAATTGCATTTTAAGTGTTTTAAATATATGTATGTATTAATGAACTATAAGAGATTCAACAACAATCAACCTAATTTCATTAGTGATAAAGTATAAAATTCAAGATAAGAAATGCACAAGGTTATGAAAATATAAATATATCTCTTATCTGTAGCAGCTTACCTGCATGTCTTTAAATGAGCAATGATTTATTATGTAGCTATATTTTATTCAGGACAATTCTTGTCTTATTTTAATACTACTTTTTAATATGTGAAGAGAAATCTTTATACATCTATTTAAGATTTCTGGACAGATGCATGAGTATGATGTTTAGAACATTTAAAATATGTATGGAAAAGTAACAAGAGCTTAGATTTATTTGTAACTGCCTGTGCTCGCAACTTCCTTCACATGGAATTCTGAAATTCTAAAATGAAAGTGGCCTAAGTTACTCCTTGTTAAATCAGCTATCTGTCAGTGAAAGTCCACTCAAAATCGTTCCAGCTGTTCCAGAGATTAGCCCAGAACAAACAGACAGTCAGAAATTTTAAAAATGTTTTATTTTATTGGTTCACTGGTTAAAATGGACATAACACTGTTTAATAACTAATCATAAATATGTCTAAATAAATGGTATTTGTGTACAGTTATTTTATAATTACATGAAAATGTATTGAATTCATATTACTCATGTACAATAATGCTCCCTATAGGGTTATTATTATATCAACACATCAAATTATTGACAGTTGAGATACACTATTTTGTATGAAATAAAAATATATATCCAGTGGCGGATTTAGAAATTTTTAAGATGTAGGCTGTGCAGTTTTGCTGCCCTTTTGCCTACATCATTGTCATGTCTTACTTAAAATTATTTACCAAATTGTTTACTATACTGTAATTATAATTACTGCAAAATTTGTTGCAGACTTTTACCTGTAAGACATAAGAAAATCGTCATACAAAAATCTTTTTTTCTATGAGTTAGCAAAAGAGATCCCCAAATTTACCAACCCAAAAATCTGCCACCCAAGGCTCAAGCCTACTCC
The DNA here is from genome assembly GCA_018244755.1 of Jemadia pseudognetus. Classification (NCBI taxonomy): domain Eukaryota; kingdom Metazoa; phylum Arthropoda; class Insecta; order Lepidoptera; family Hesperiidae; genus Jemadia; species Jemadia pseudognetus. The sequence goes on from DWTO01005650.1 coordinate 5,040, forward strand.
GCCTGCTCATAAATTCCTCACTGTATATATCATCCAAAAAACATTAAAAATAAACTTGATATTTATAAGAAGCGCAACATGTCACAGTGAGGTGTAAAAGCAATGTAATTTGATCACTGATCATTGCTCAGCAGATCACATGATTATGCATCATTGTTTAAAACACAGTACATGAGCTAATATGAATCTAATGAGTGCGCATATTCTCAGTAATGAACAATGCTGATGTTATGTCTGCAAATAGTCTTTTATAAATTCCGAAAACAAAGAATTGAGTTCCATTTTTTGTTATATCAGAAGCCTTTTAAAAATCGTTTTTGTGTTTTTAAAAATTGTTTTTGTGTCTAAAGTTGTCCGTCCACTGTTGTTTTAATATTTCGTATTAGATTTAAATACTTAATTGATAGATGGGATGTTAGTCCCCATGATAAGATGACAATAATTGTATAACTTTTAGGTTTTCCTTCAGTTCTTTAGATTTATTATTAGGTTTATCAGATTTTGAAATTTGAAAAGGAAATCCATAACTATTAGTATTGAAAATAAACAGTATAATTTATCTCTCTGTAACATTGCCATTTATTATTTATTACATTTAATCTACCTACATTTTCAGACATTCACTTGTGTCGACTGTGGCTGTCCCGGACCCAACCTATGGATCTGCCTACAACCTGACTGCCACCACATTGGATGCTCCGAAGTTAAAAACGATCACAGCACTATTCACCAAAGGGTAATTTTTTTTAAATAATAAGAACTGAATATAATACAAACAAGCATTATACAAGATTACTTGTTTTATCTTTTTAAGATAAAGTTGTGTAGAATTGAAGTTAATCCATATATCTTCCTCATTTACATCTAACCATTATGCAATCATTATCAATGCTAGCAACTGTGTATTTGCGGTTTAATTTCTCTTCAGTAGTCTGTACCAGAGCAAAATTGTGAGTGTCAGTTACTGGCCGGTACATTTAAATATTTTAAATTGATCTAATGTGTCCGAGGTTAAACGATTTCTGGTTAACACATGAGGATGTGATAGGAGGAAGAGATTAGGAGGCTATTGGTCCAATCCAACTTTGTTGTATAAGAAAGCGGACCCTATGTGAGATATAACAAGGCACATTTTGGAATGCATTGCACTTGCACAATTGGTATGAATATTTATTTACTGAAGTAACAACACTATTGTTGTTATCCAATAGTCATTCTACGATGCAGTGAACTTTGCCTGCATCGAAGGACTTCACACATATGTAGATACATGCATATTTGTACATTTCCGCCGATATAAACACAATGCGTTAGCGGATCGCAAACAAACTGCACAATTAAGCAAGACCGAACGCGATCGTCACTCGATAGGTAATACAATGATCAACTTTATTTACTGAGTGCTGAAGAAAATAGTATGCATTATGAGGTCCAGTTATAACTAATAGGATTCTTGGAATATAACTTGCAACATTCAATAATTCCTTGCCGTCTTTGTTATCAGTGTGCGGTTATTTGAAATTGAAAATTACTAAAATCATTTGTAACTCCTGAAAACATAGGAATGAAAGAGATATAAATAGAGAATATTTGTCGCTCACTGCCCTCCGTTTGTGCCGTAAGGGATCTGTCGTGATTATATCATAATAATAGTTTTGGTATGCGTGTGCACTTGTAAATATTTATTTGCCATTTTAAATACATATTTAAATATCGCTAACCGATCGAGTCCACTAGTGGATATATGCCGCTTTTGAGGGGTTGTTAATTAGTCTACGTCAGCTGCTGGACACAGGTCGATCCTCGACTCGCATGCCCATCGTGGGGATTAGTAGTACTACGGTAATTAGAAATCCCGCTGAAATAAATTGAACAAAGAATTTACGCTTAGGTAAATGGGCAATACCCCTAACTTAATATTAGCGTTACACGCATGCCTTTCGTAACACCTTGTTACGCGTGTATAATTACAAACGTTAATTATTTATTCCACTGTACATAGATTAATGATACACGAATACAGCTGAAGTATTTATTGTACATACATTAATTATATATAATTTTAATCTTGTTATAGGTATTAGGAGTACATTCTGACTTTGTGGTAAATTGGTTATTGAATTCAGAATGCTGAGCTAGGGTTGTTAGTTTCATTTACATCCAGTACAAATGTTCTTGATATAAATGCGTGTGTTTTCTCTGGGTTTACGAGTGTCTACAGTACGTGTTCGCAAACGTCATGCCCAACGTGGGGATTATGGGCAAGAATCCCAAAAGCCTGCGTCCAGAAGTAGACTTAGACTGATGACGGTGATATATGTGTATATTAAGACATGCAATTTATGTGCCTTCTGGTTACTATGGCAGAAGCTCTGCCTAGTTGGGAATCAGTTGGCCGTCTGCGAAGTGCCCTGAAATATTTTTACTTCACAACCACTTGTCATTCAGTCTGAATGAACGTTGTCGGTCTTCATTTTAGCATAATGCATAAATACACGTTCATCGGTCCCTCGCGTATTATATAATTGTATTATATTATATAATTGTGTTCGTTGAACGAACGCTAAGTCTATTCACGATTTAATACATACACTCGTATATCCATTCAGCGGACAAGAACGTCAAGACTTGAGAAGTTGCTATTCCTTTTTTAAAAACAGCCGTAAAGTCGTAAGTCGTAAACAATGTTTTGAATTGATACGAATTTAACTGTAAATCAATAATAACGAATTAAAAAGCATTTACTTTTAAACTATTAAATTTATTACTTTATTATATAATATTCCTCCGCGACCTCGCTGCAATCGGCGGCGGCTTAGAGAGACGTACCTCGGTTAGGTTCAGTTAGGCTCGGTTAGGTTCGATACTAGGTCGGCTATACTTTAAAAAAACATACACACATCAATTAAACCTATACATAATTTAATCATAAGGCTCAGATACTGGTTTTGTGACAAAAAAATTAAATTAAAAATTTAACTTGAAATTTCTTAAATTAGTTAATAATATGCAATGATCTATCTACTAGACGTTAAAATGGCAATGTTACCTGCACTCAGTCGCGATGCACTAGCAAAAAAAACCTCATAACCGAGGTCATATAACAGGTAGATTCGGCTACTACAAGACTTTTCAATTTCTTGAGCTCGTCTGACCTTCAACCATACAACATATTTATAATAATGTGTAGGTACTTATAAAATTATAGATATTTTATGTATACGGACATTTGACGTTTATTGTTCTATTTTTTTGAAATTGACATTTATTGTACTTTTTTCCAGACTTACCCCCACCACTGTGTTCACATGAACCTGTCCACGGAGCGGATATGGTGTTACTTGTGCGAGAAAGAGGTCCACATCAGAGCAGCGTTGTCCATGGGAAGGGTAGATACACATTTTTCTTTTATTCAATTATATAAAGTATAAAATATGGCATGCTTGTATGAAGAGAATTATGAATGTAGAACAAATCATATGTAGACATTAGGATACAATCCTTGGCGGAATTTTGTTTTCACTGTCCACAAACAGTGGATGTACCCATCACTTTAAAGGTTTAACCTCGAGAGTGGTGACTGACTGCTACTACAAGTTATACAATCGTTTAGTTCCAAAAATTTAAAATCAAACCCTCTTACAGTTGTATTTAATACCTGATTAAGTAAAATAACATATGTATTAAAATCGTAACAGTAGCACTTAAGTTGTCAGTTGGCTACATTTTAATTAGCTGTTGGCTGTGTGTTCATAGTTATGGCCGGTTTAAAGGTCTTTGAACTCTTTGTCCATGTTTCGACTGCAGAAGTATTACTATAAATCTTTATACCCATAGCAGAATTTCAAGTCACATTAACTCCTTATTAGTGTTCTGACCTATAATCGTCTACTCAATGACTCGTAACTACGATTTAAAATTGAATATTTGCTAATTTTCTTCCAGATGAGTCCAGACTCAACGTCGCTGGACGGGACCATAGCGAGCGGCGGCATCGGCTCGTCCGGTATTAGCGTGGCGGACGACGACCTGGACCCGGACGACGTGGCCTACGACGATGACGCGCGGCCTAGAGGTGCGTCAGAACCGAAACTGTTACTGAACTATTAGGAACCATATTTATGGGACAGTCTTTTAAGCTTCTGGGACAATATATCAGGCATCATGTCACAGCGTCAGTGCGTTCAGTATATCGTTCGGTCGGGAGTGTTGAAGTGGACAACATACCAATACAATGCTCACGTGTGGGTGTCGGCCAGGGCTGGTGGGGCTGCAGAACATGGGCAACACGTGCTACATGAACGCGGCGCTGCAGGCGCTCAGCAACACGCAGCCGCTCACGTCCTACTTCCTGGAGTGCGCCGCCGCCGTGGCGGTGCTCGCCGCAGACAAGAAGCCCGGCCTCAGTCGGTGAGTCGCGAGGGTGCTGCTTGCGGACGGAATAGTGCGCTGGGTTTGTAAGGATAGAGCTATTCGACACTCGGTGCCTCTGCATAGCTTAATAGCTATAGTGAGATGTAGCTTGATGAAATAATTATAGCAATAATCACACAAAAATGCACTGAAAAGTCCTGAAATAACCTTATGCCTGTGTATGTATGCATACTTGCAGTACGTCACATATACATATGTCGCCTTATCTCGGTATTACGATATCTACTCTGACTCCTACCCAAACGCGGTCCAGGTAAAGACCACTTGTTGGCGATAAGACCAGTTTATATTTTCCGTGTCATAAAATAATCTCTACTTTGCTGTATTTTGGAATACAGTCAAGAATACTTGTGTTGCATTGTATTATATATGTAAAATCTGTGCCAATAATAATATACGTTTCACCTGTTCCAGAGCATACCAAAAATTAGTACAGGAAATGTGGAGTAAGAAAACTAGAGGCTATGTTGTACCTAACGGAATTTTGTATGGTATACGGAATGTAAGTATCCCATACAATATATTTTTTTATATTCAGGTTGCACCCTCAGTGGCATGCTATTGGAGAGGCCCGTGTCCAGCAGTGGACGGAAATAGGCTGATGATCATTTTACAGTTTGACAAGCAGGCAACAGGCACCTGATGGTAAGGTCACCGTCTCCTATGGACATTTGCAACACTCAAGGTCTAGCCGATGTGAGGCTTTGAAAGAGAGCTCTTTGTGCTTAATTTCTGTTGAGTCTCAGATAATTACTGCATATATATACATATGTAAATATATCTGTAGGTACATATATGTATGTACATATGTAAATATATCTGTATGTTCATGTATATTATTGTGTTCTTCAGGTGCATCCGATGTTCCGTGGTTACCACCAACACGACACGCAGGAGTTCCTGAGATGTTTCATGGACCAGCTTCATGAAGAGCTCAAAGAACCGGTAATTAATCACTTGTCCACTTGAGTATATTAGTATAGCGGAAGACGCAGCCAGGCGGAGTGACGATATACGCTAAGGGACTGGCAGCGGTTTGCGGACTCAATGGCGTGTGCCTGGAGAGGTCTATATCCAGCAGTGGACGGGAATAGGCTGATGA
>DWTO01005651.1:0-10574 GCA_018244755.1 Jemadia pseudognetus
GGTGATGATGAGAAGTTGGGGCAGGCACACTGTACAGGTGCACAGACACATACACATATACAAAACCAGTTGCAAATGTACATACATACATATAAACATACAAACATGGAATACAAAATAAATTTTTGTGTTTCTTATGATAGATGGGATGCATTTCACCACATAAAAAACATTTCTTGTTTGATACTTTCAGCAAGGTACTTCAATACTTCTTAACTGCATTTAACGCAAAATACTGGAATCGCGATTTTTCGTGACGCACTGTTTGACTATCCGCGTTAAGTGACCTTTAAAATTATATCATGTAAACAGTGATGTCAAGTTGTTCGAAATGTGCTGAACATTTCTCAGAAAGACGTAGCGAAGCATCCGTTAAAAATGTCGTATGCTGTAGGTATATGGTATATAGACGCTTCATATTTATTTATATACTCATCAAGAGATCATTAATATAACTTCTCCTGTTCAACATTACTACTGTTGGATGCTGATATGATGATATATGTACCTATATCAGAATCAAAAAGCTTAGTAAGTTAGTTAAGTAATCTGGTACACTGGCCACGTGTGGGATGTAATTATAAACATACAATAATTGAAAAACGTAATGGACACTTCTAATACTCGTATGTGCTGAGCTCTGAGATCTGTGTTCCCATTACATGTAACATTTAATCTCTAAATGCCTTTTGTTCAATTTGAACTTAAGCTTCCCATAGTGAAAAATTGCATTCTAAAGCATTTTGCTATCACAGCCGATAGAAGTACCAATGTTCTACTTAGTATATATCACGTTTTGTTTTACAACTGAAAATTTTCTTTTGGTTTTCGCATTTGAAAAACCCTGGTCACAACACTCCAGCGAAACTTGCTTCAACACTTTTGTAGTTCGAAAATACCATCGGAAACGATTGAATACCTATCGTCTTCGCATATGGCTACATTTTTATAATGAGATTTGCTTTCGCTGTTTTTTTTTCATTATAAATGTGTTATATTTGTAGCAGGACATTTTAATTTAGTATATATAGCAGAGTTCTGTTCGACTACAGTTAAATATAAGTGAACGTACATACATAGATTTGAGATCTATGCTGCTATAATTAAGTCGGTTATGGAGTGATTTGTTGCGTTCATCTTAAGGTGTGTTATTTACCCATAGCTTTATGTTACTAAACTGTCAACGCTGTATCAAAACTGGATTATGCACTTTTAAAGCAAAAACAACGACCGCCTCGATCGAGTAATTGCGAACGAGACTATTAATCAGGAGGCAATAGTTTCGATTCCCTAGTCGGGTACAACATATTGCATTTTTCTAACGTGATCATCCTTGTAGTAGCTCGAAGTTTTAATTTTTGTTCGGTGTGTAATAATAAGATCATCACATATTCCTTAGTGAAACGTAAGTTGATTAACCGTGGGAGAGTAGGTACTGCACTCGTTTGCCTACGTTTCGGGGACGAGAGGCGTGATGTCACGTTTAAAGGAATCAAATCAAATGTATAACATACATATATACATATAGGTATCGTATAATTAATAGCATACCATCACGCTTGTTATTCCGAAGGGATAGGCAGGGAAGTGGAGTATTCCACGACGTATACATCTGTATGTTGTTGTAATGAGACGTAAAAAAATTGCATGTATATTATTGCAAAAGTGTATATATACACGAACATATGTATATTTATATATTTGCTGCTTTCATTATATAGGTACTTGTACCTATGCGTGATATAATTCAACTTAGTTCCCAATTTATTACTATGTAGGTACATTATTATTTGTTTATAATACAAATGTATCTGGATTGCAAAAATCTTTTTAATACGTTAAATTAGGTACAATGCATGTTCATTTCTAAATGCAATAAAAAAACAGCACATTTGACTTATTTAAGAAAAACGTCTCGGTCCAACTTTCACTAACCGACTGTACCACAATACTCCTACAAGCGGAACTGCGGGCATATTATATTTTATTATAATAACTGCCGAGTTTCAAACACATTCATATGTTTCGCAATTTCGTAAATCACACGTAACTCGCTTACTATTGAGGCTAGTAGCCAAATAAAAAGCGGTTCCATTATTAATAGTCCATTGGCGCTATTCAATGTCGAGAGAAACTCAGCGATGTTATACCGAGAATTGCGGAATGGATGTCTAAGCAATTAACATGACTGTCCTTGAATATCAGACGACCTTAGGGCACAGCTCGAGTTATGCATAAAGAATCAAAACGCTCGCGGTATATGCCACTACGATCTGGTAACTGCTGCTGGGATATTAATTCAAAACATTCGTAACTTGGGTTAAGATCGTACAATTATTTCACTCGATATATGTATTTCAATAAATGACTTGCTACTATTTTTGTAGTTGCAAGTCGAACTTTAGTATTTTTTAATAAGTATAAGAGACGTCAATTGTTATACAATGTATGTCGAACGTTATTGGAATGAGCTTCTACGCTACGGAATCATAATTCGCAAACTAGCTGACAATCTTTTTTCATACATCTCTATACATTATATTATCTCTTTTTATATGTTTTTATATATTTGTTTATTTAATTTAAAGACCTGCATCACTCGGTAACTTGTTTCCTTCTTAAATTGATCTTTATTGCTATGTATATACGTAGCCTGCTTGGAAGAAATCGCTTTCGGAAGATTCAATTGCTGCTATTCTGACACGCTGACCAAATGCATGTTGGCACACTTCACACGCCTCCTGGAATATTATGGGGAACACTTAGGTTTAGTAACAATGTAGTCATCGCTACCGAAACTCATTATAATATTTAAAAAGCACGTAACCGTTTAAAGAAAGGGGTGTTATCTAATGTCAGCGACGTTGATAGAAGATTTCCTCCGAAAATTCTCTTTATAGACATATTAGTGGTCAAAGTGGAATAAAACACACTAAATTGGAGCTTGAACAAAAACTGGTTCGGTCAGTTGAACACGATGACGTCACCAGAGCGCACCGCGCCAGATCCGATCCTCCCTAGGAAAATTGAAATCGACAGTCTGAATTATAACTGTTATAAAGAACATACTACGTATGTACATATGTATTTTGCTGAGATAGAAAGAGTAGGCGATTAGGTTATGAACGGTTAGAGAGAAATGAAATCGATTGGAGTTATGATATAAGACATATTGTTATAATGCCAATAGAGAAACGCATGTCTCATACGTAGACTTGTGAACATAAACGTAACATCACGCATGTAATCCCCGAAGGGGTAGGCAGAGGAATGTAGTATACGTTCCATTATTATCTTTACGTTTCACGATGGCAGGGGTGGTGAGTCTATATTTGTGAAATAAGATTAAATATTTTGTTAGCACACCATGCAACGGCTGTATTATTTTATAGCGCTTAAAGTAATAATGCCTACATTTTTCAATAGGAGACTTAGTAGTTGTTTTATTTATGACTTAAAATTATGTATTATGTATCTTGAAATACACAAGTATTTATTGCCGTGGGAGGTAATCTGGAAACCTAACATGGAAATAGTCATATATTTCTAACTATATTTCAACTTCAACACAACGGTACAACAGTTCACAAAACGTACAACTTTGCATTTAAGATGCTTGTAACTTTTCTTCTAAACCACAAAGACTTATTTACTTTAGTAATCAGTCGAATGTTTAATATTACTTTTTTAGTCATTTATTATACTTCTGGGAACTCCCCGCACGAGTCCACTCTAATTCTACAGACATACGGAAGCATGGTAAGTGCATATGAGCAGAAAAATGAGACGATGAATTAGTATGTGTTATCGTAAATCAAAATGTCTATTTTTTTCAATCAAGATCTGAAGGTATAACGATTTTAATATGTAATGTAACATCAACTTTAATGTAGTATTTATCTATATATTCTGTTGTACCTGATCTTAAAATGCAGCTAACTTGTTGCCCGTGTACATTATAAATACGCCACTTATTCGTGATTATATTTACGTAACATCACGCCTGTAATCCGCGAAGAGGTAGGCATAGGAGTATAGTACACTCCTGCGTTTCACTAGTTACTTGTACGTTCCACTATGGAACAGGTGGTGAGACTATACTAGAGCAACTATAGCAAATCTAAATTAGAAAAATTCTATAGTGTATGATATTTATCAGTCCCGATATAAGTGTTCCACGAGTAAATATTTAGGGATGTATAAATTCTGTGCACACAACACAAAGACAATTGACAAGGTGTTCTAAATATAAAAAATATGCCATCGAAGTGATAAATAAAAGTGCACATTGAGTGCACGAGATGCCCACCGCCTCAATATGGGTCAAGGAACGCTTCCCCTTGCAACCTCCTTGAAATGGCAAGGCCAGTCACCATGAGTCGCGATGTTCGTTTTTTCTTCCGAATCAAATCATTTTTATTTACGTATCGCTTGACCAGCCGGCGCAGGGTTATCTGGTCATCAACAAGGACAAATCTGATATTACCAAGTAGAATAAGGGTGGATTGACGGGGTCAGACACGAGCGATGCAGTTGGATTCAGATTCGATTTAAAATCATAATTTTTAAAAGTCAAGCGACCATACGTTTTTGCGTCATATACCTACATTATACATGTCTGAAGGTGCAATATGTAATGCGAAAATGCTAAGGCGTTTCGCTTTTCAATACATTTATTTAGTTGTGATGCATTTTTTTAGCGTTTAGTTTGATTGTGGGAAGTTCCATTTTGTTAGCATTGTTATTGAATAAGACATTATATATTGAACGCATTGCAAGCCACTTTAAAAAATTCAATTTTTTTTTATATCACTCGTATCATAATAACCAGAAGAATCGAACCCCTAACTTATTTATACAAACCATTGTTTTCATTAGCATTCTTGTACAGCGAAAATGTACGTCATCCAACAGGAAAAGCGAAGGATATAATTGTCGTTACTTTTTCAACCAATTATTAACTAATATACTACACTGTAATATGCATGATTGCATACAGCATAAACCCCAATGTGCCTCTAACATGAACTTATTAATGTCTCAGGTGTTTACTAAGAGTAAAGGATAGTTCTGGCTTCCCCTTCTTATATCTCATGGGTAAAGGAAAAATATCATCTCAGACGAATTTACCAGTATAAATCTCTTCACGAAGATCGACATACGTGAGGGCTAATTATACTTTTTCAGGATAATTATATTTTTATAATTTTTCTATCCTCATTATAAACATTATCTCAACTATTCTTATCATCATCAGCCTATTGCAGTCCACTGCTGGACATAGACGCCCCTCAGAGGTTATACCCATAAACCCCACGCTGGACATGTGGGGTGAGGATCGCAGAGCACTGTTTCTGTCCCCATCCACACTGCTGCCCAGGCGGCCAGGTCATGTAGATTTGGCTAGGCAGACCGATCATGACCGTTATCTTCAGTATTAACCCAATATTTTGTTTTCTTCGCACCTACCACTGATTTTTTCATATATTTGCTATTCTCGTATGACCACCTTGTTAGTTGAGTGGTTGTAACTCCCACTACTGATTGAGAAGTCCTGGGTTCGATCCTCGTGTCTCGAGTACTAGCTCGGTGTCTGGATCGTATCTAGTGTACTGTAAGTTTTCCATCAGGTGACATTTCAGTATGTAATAATGCATCAAATCTAGTCTCAGTCAGTGTCTAACGCACGTAAACCCAAAATGTATAATTAGGCAACCCTACTAGACTGGTCTCCAATGTCAGCATGTAATATATCATGTATTTATTATATCTGAGTGGCTCACCGATGTAAGACCGAATCGCTCTGACACCGAGTACAAAATAATATTTGGAATAAAAAACACTTCTTTCATGAAACATTTTTACTCGGTATTTCACGGACGATTACCTTTGGTACCCGAGTCCGATCAAACAACTGTCACATGTATTTGCACAATCTGCCGTTATGGGCAATGCGCGATCGTTGGACAAATAAACGGGCGAATGCTATTAACCAGAACTCAAGATTCACCGACATGCTGCGATTGTCATATTGAAACTTGCACGTGTCTCGCTTATATGTAATAATTATTATCATAATATGATCACAGTATTCCCTTACGATGTCTTTAATGAACGTCTTTAATGAATACTAAAATAGTTGACAAAATTGTAGTCCGTTTCGAATACTGAATCTTATAAATTTTAATGATGTAAATGATTCGTTGGGATGCTTATTGTAAGGGTTGCAAGTTTACATACGTGTTGTGCCCAACATATGAAAGTGGAGTGTCAGGTTCCTTCCCGATACTGCCAGCTTATGCTGGAGCCAGAGGAGCATGTTGGAGCCTATTAAAGAAAGTTTATGTCCGATAGTGGAGTCATACAGACTAATGATGATGTATTGATTTTACACACATGCATGATACCTATGTAAATATTTTTTTATATCCAAACACAAAAAAAATGCTAGTATTCGTACACACAAAGAGATATTTGTGCCAGGAGGCATCGAGGTCGAGCAGGCAAGGCAATCGTCAGATTTATTAACAGAGTAAGCCAACGGGAGGCCTATGTTCAGCAGTGGAGTGCAATACGCTGATGATGATTAGATCTGAAGATTGCCTTCCATTTACGTTCATGTGTCTACACTTTACATAGAAAATGGAGAGTGAATAAACCGTTTCAGTTTGAAATTCCATGAGAATGACAAAATATAAAGCAGCGTTTACTGGCACGTGTACGTTAACGTTCCTCGTCTAAGTTATAATTGTAAAGTGCAGTGGCGTCAGCGCGACACTGACCTCCGGCGTCTCAAGTACAAGAGGTCATTAACTCGGTTGCATCGCTCGAGATTCTGGCAGAACTGGTATGGGTCACAGTATCTGATTATAACTAAACAAAACAAACCAACAACAAAGCATATTAATATTAATTAAATGAATTTATTATGTTTCCAATGACACTACAGCAGCAAAAACGGGTTGCGAATTCAAGGTAGGTAGATACCTACTTATCAATTTAACTTACTTTGATTATTTTTCATATAAAATGAAGACACTATAAAATTATCTTTATTTACCTACCAATATCTTGATTCAATTAATAACCTTACCAATATTTTTATAAAACACACTTTAGGCAGTTCTTAAAATCGAATGTACGAAGCGACATGTACGGAATTTTCCGTACATTAGTATGAGTAACATAACAAAGTATGAGAAAATTCATTGTTATTTTGAACGGAACGAACCGGATTTCAAGCGATTAATGGGACATGGAGTTTTTTATATTCATACACTCATCGTCATCCTCAGCAGTATGTTTCAGTTTACTACCGAACATAATAAAGGAGCTTCCTGTGTCGCTATGGTGGCGACGTGGGTTCGGGATTTCAAACCATACGAGAAGCTTCTCGTACCGCCTACGTTGCAGACCGTCGGCAACTGTCATTTAAACGTGTCTAAATACGCTTTGCTATACCGAGATCAGCCGGACTCCAGAACCTCGCCTGTTATACAGCAGACTGTACAGAGGCTGTTGAAGTTGCCTTGGACTCCGACGATAGAGCTTGGAACCCCTTAAATAAGTTAGCCACAAGTTTAATGCCTCCTGTAGTCTGTTATGATGATGTAACCTCCAGGTCTCATGCCCAACAGCACGCAGTGAGACGCATGCCCACTATTGCCCAGTAAAGAGATGTAATAGGGTTGCAGCCATAGCTTCGTTGCGACTGCTCGGAACAGAAATTAGTACCTAACATATTTGAGAATTGTGTATCCTACTTATTAAAATGTTCATCACTGTCATCCATAGCATGTACAGAAACTTAGTACAATTCAAGTAATGTACTAATAATGACTTTGCATTCCGGATGGATTTACGTTCAATTAGTTCATTTACTACCGAACTTCACAGACTGCCTCGTTGGTCGTGTTGGTTGTAAGTGCGACTGACGATCAAGAGGTTCTGGGTTCGATTCCCGGGTCGGGCACTATAGAATCATAACAGGTAGCATTGAAATCGCTTACAACTATTACTGCCGTGGAGATTTCAAAAACTCCTACACTGAATAGGCTGACGCCAGAAGATATTTAATAATAGCCACATCATTAAAATAGACTCATATTTCTACATATATTTAACTAATATTTTTTATTTCCATTTTATATCAAAGATCCGATAATCGAAATTTCCACGAAAGCCAACCGCAAGGACAGGCGGCCTACACTGTAATTTATGAGATTAACAAGTGCGAGCGTGCGACCGGAAATAAATTAAATACCGAATTAATGTATACATCCAACAATATAGGAAACGAACTACATTAGTGACGCCCGTGTAGAAAAATCTAAGGAGTATATGAGAAGTTCCATAAATATTATTCAATCTTCCTCTATTAGAACATTCTCGCAATTGATATGTGTCGAGGGTATGTGTTCGATATAATAAATTTGTAATCAAGGCTCAAACGATCGCCGAACGCAATCAATTGGTAGAGTTCCAGGTCTTCGAACGACGATTACGAAACAATAATTTCTGTAGCAATATATCCTTCATGAATCTTTTTATTTCAAATTTAATATCATAATATTATATAAATATCTTTAACGTAACATCATGCCTGTCAACCCCGAAGAGGTAGGCAGAGGAGTGCAGTACGCTCCCACGTTTCACCAGTTACGTTTACGTCCACCGGGCACAAATCCAATAAATAGCAAGTAATATTTAAACGTAAAACGCACATTTTTAAGAAGTGCGCGCTGAGGTTTGCACCGGAGTGAGAGTTCCAATTTCAAACCACTAGGCTATCACTGCTAATAATATCTTTAACATTTATTTAATATGTATTTAATATCTGTTCCACAAACTTTTCTACAAAGAATAAAGCAACTATTTACTTTATTTCGCTTGCAATTCACATGAAGCTTAAACTAATGCACAAAAAGTATTGTTATCTTGGGTTTGTAAATAAATTTAAGAAGCAAATGCAAGAAAAACAACGAAACTATACGAAACAATAGGAACATACATACATATGCAATAAACACACATATTGAGTTAAATAATGTTGTTATTAAAGAGACGAGTCACGGCTGCGCACGGTGTCAGGGCGTGCGTTGTCGATAATATTCAAAAAAATTATTACATGTGATAACTAAGTGATATACTGCTGAACTTTAGTAAGTGATGTGTCATTTACGCAGTAAACTTTATTACTTATTTCCGCCTGAGATTGAAAAAAACCTCGTCCTAAGTCTCGTACAGATAAATAAAACGGAATTTTTATAAGTGTGTGGAGATGTCCCGAAATATTATTAATATTATTATTAAAAAGACAAAAATGCTTTAACTGCAAAAAAAAACAAATTAATGGAATCATGAGAGATATTTTTTTTTACCAATGTCTGAATATCCACTGTAATACACGGTTGTAAATCAGTGAAAATTATTTGAAATAAGAGTAATAATTGCTAAGCGTTACATTGAATCTCGACAAATGTCGAAAAAAATCATTTTAATATGAATTTAATATGAATGAATGAACTGCCTCTATGGTCGTGTTAATTGTAGCTGCGAATGCCGATCAGGAAGTCCTGGTTTCGATTCTCAG
Source organism: Jemadia pseudognetus (assembly GCA_018244755.1). Classification (NCBI taxonomy): domain Eukaryota; kingdom Metazoa; phylum Arthropoda; class Insecta; order Lepidoptera; family Hesperiidae; genus Jemadia; species Jemadia pseudognetus. Next base: position 9,593 of record DWTO01005651.1, read on the forward strand.
GTTGGGCTCTATAGAATTTTTTAAATATAGATTTTCTAGTAGTAGCTCAGAGTCTCGATTTGTACCCGGTGCATGACAATAAGCTCACCACCTATTCCATAGTGGGACGTAAACCAAACTGATGAAACGTGGGGGGGTCCTACACTCCTCTGCCTACCTCTTCGGGGAAAACAGACGTAATGTTACGTTTTAGTATGCATGATGGTATAAAACACGAGCCTGTGAATATATCAATATTTATTTGTACATGTCAATAAATCATTATTGACATGTACAAATATTTAATCAACAATGTGGTGTGACAATTAACTGAATAACAATAGAAATCAATGGTCTAGCACGCATCGATATCGATAGCAGAGCGAGTCGACGCCGCGTGCTCTGATTCAACCGTGACCTTGGACGAAAGCAAAACCGGTGTCGGTCAGTCGACGCGACGCTCGCTTTCAAAGCTTCGAGAGCGCGCTCAACACGCTCCGCTGTGCTCTACAAACCGACTTACCATGAACTACTATACTATTAGTATACTATTACTATACTATTTCTTGTATCAACAAAATGACATAAATGCGTAAAAATTACTGCAGTAATGGTTTACGTCAATAAATGTTGTTATGCCGTAACCATACATAAATACCATACTATAATATTGAACAAATCATTATATTCGTTGTGACTTCTATTCATGTATTAATGTAATATATTGTACATGTAATGTATTTAAATATAATGTATAATGTATTTAAAACACACTCATGTATATGTAGTGATGCTCAAATATGTATAAACCTTAAGCGCATCAATGGTGTATAACCTCGTTATACCTAGCATGCATTGCATCAGTCGATACGACTCAATGTAGTAGATACAGAAGAAAAATATGCATGAAATTTTATGAGCAGTCCAAGCTACTAAAGCGTCAAAAACCTAACTTCACGTCTGTAATCCCCGAAGAGGTAGGCAGAGGAATGCAGAACACTCC
>DWTO01005652.1:0-10574 GCA_018244755.1 Jemadia pseudognetus
TAATAGCGAATACAGTTCCCCATAAAAGAATGAAACACCTTATTTAACGGAAAGCGTGGTATATTCAATTTATCCTTATTTGTTGTATTACCATTACCTCTACTATGATTCTATACCAAATTTAAATAGTTAAGTTAGTAATATTTTAGTTAGTAAATTTAAATAGTAAGTTAGTTAAGTGTATGATACCGATACTGAGTTAAAAATACTACATAACGTATTATGTTGTTCTTTCGTAACCTTCGTGTCACGAGATAAAGCAAATGACGTCACGAGAAATACAAAATAGTAGTACGACGTTGATTTAGTTTCGAAGCGCACGATGAGACGCAAGCGTGCGATAAACCCTTAAACACTTGACACCCACCTAATCGCACTGTAGGTACGTCATAACGCACGGAACATTCACCCTGCGTCGGCGCACACATCGCGCGTTGATACGAAAACTATTTCGGCTAAACAATCCATAATCAATTAACTCCAAATGGCAGGCAGCGAAGAAGATGTCAGAAGATGACAACACGAACCAATTGTTCGTGTTGTCAATGTCGAATTTCAGATCTGTCTTCACTTTCGCTGCCATAGAATACAAAATGTTGTAAAATTAATGTTTCATTCATTTTATAATACCTATGTATATAAAAGTGACCATTATAATTAATAATTAAATAATACCTATGACAATAATTATTTTTGATAATATAAGGAATTGATAATATGTTAAAATAAGTGACCAGCATCTATGCCACAACCTGGTTATAAAAACTGATATTATTATTGGACAATTGAAAGACTAAGCGCAGTAGAGTGAAGATGAATTAGATGATGAGTGATGAGGAATACGATAGTAGCATTTGTGAGGATAAAAAAAAAGATCGGTATGGATACACAAATAAACTAACACAACTCACTAGAACATACAAAAAAGATTAAATCGAGACGGTAAATTATTGCCATTACAAGAGAGTTAATAAATAGTATTTAACAGTAAATTATTATTTATGAACATCTCAACATTTGGACATGAAAAGAAATTGTGTTCATAATAATATCACTCTTCATGCTCATCATGATCGTGTTCCTTCATATCATTATTATTATTAACAAAAGGACACTCCAAGTTCACTCCACGTACAAAAGGCGCGGGGGGCTATTTCTGAAGTGTGAAATCCATTGGAGCATCGATACGACCTACTTTAATAGAACTGCCTACTTAATATTGAGTGGTCGTCGTCCGAGCTTGTGAGCAAGTGGTGACGATAAAGGGGTAATCGGGTCACGACGAGGTACGTGTGTACGTACCGGCCCTATCGGAAGCCTTAACGAAGATGGCAATCACAAAGTGAGTTCGGACACTTCCTTTCATGTCAATATAAAAGAATGTGGTGGAAGAAATAATACTTTTTAAAACCAATAACGCTTCATTAAATGCAAATGTGGTTTAATTACAGTGTTCTGTCCTCTCTATCATAAACTGTGTAGAATCTTTACCTTATATATTATCTTTTTCAATTAGGACTATGTCGATATTAAAAATGTAATTCATACTGAGGAGATATAAATCTCAGTGTACATATGCGTTATATGATTTTTATTACGCATTTATTGCCATTATATACAGGTTTTTGAATTTTGTTGTACCAGTAGACAGCTGTTGCTTTTACATTGGCGTTGGTTAAGCCAATTTTTACGTTTAATATTTTCTCGTTCATATGTCTAGTAGATGCTGGGAGTCTAAACTTGTTCCCAGCGTATCACAACAGATTTACCCCTATTACATGGTCGAACGCAAAAGGTAACTTGTGAAAGGCGGGAGTGTACTACACTTCTATATCTACCTCTTCAGGAGTTATACGAATTATATTACGTTTACGTCAAGTTTACGTAAAGTAAAGTAAGTACGTAAAGTAAAGTTTACGTAAAATATGCGTTAAATTTACCATAACTACGAGTATGTGTGCCTTAAACTTAACATTTTAATAGTTCGCTGAACGTAAGTTCATTATTTAATTGCTGCATAACAAACTTTTTAAATCAAACTACTACTATAATTTCATACTCCTTAAACAATTTTTATAACATTGTATTTATAAAGTTTATTTATTGCTATTGTTTAAAATAGCTGGCAGCGGTTGGATACGAAGAGATAAATATCGAGCTCGGTGGCGTACTATTTGAGAGGTCTATGCCCAGCAGTGGACGGGAATAGACTGATGATGATAATGATCACCGATCAAAGCTGGTAATAATGGCAGTCCTATTGATCATAGATAGCCTATAGCACAGATCGCGCGCGCCGTGGAGCCGGTGACGTCAGCGCGGAAGTTTCGTACGTGTGGCTCGCGTAACGCGGGTGACTAACCCTGCGTACGGACCGCACGCCCAATTCTAGTCGGCGGAACCACTGACGCTGCTTGTTTGCTAAGGATGACATTCGTATCATTATTGAATGAAAATTGAGTCGCATGCTTCGAATCAAATAAAATTTATTGGATTTCTTTGCTTTTGATAAATATTGAAATTACAACCAGACCTAAAATTTATTGGTCAATAAAATATGAGCTATTTGAAATGCAAGATATATTGCCAATGTTATTGTATCAATATAGGTACATACAGAGAAAACTTTTAAAGCTCCGCCACATTGTCGCCCAGACGCAAGATCCTCTTAATATTACATAATTATGTACATTTAAAAGCATGTTGAATGTTTGCTGATCACATTCTTTCATTTTCACTAAATACATATGAAAAAGGGACCGTTCGAATTTTTAGGAGCTTAACTGATATTATTAACTAGAAACTTTTTTTTTAATACCGTAAAAAAACCACCAAAAACACAAAAAGGAAAGGATTTATTTTGAGGTGCATTTTTCAAAATTGAATAACATCAACAACTACATATTACGCGACCCCTATTTTTACTGTAACGAACATTATTAATATCTCCAAGCAAACGGACGATACAATTAAACATCGTTTATAAAACAATACAGGTGTCATCTAAATATACACGAACCGGAAGACTAATGACATTGGCGGTCCCATTCGTCCGTCTCCGTCCGACGCCGGCTTGCACTCGGATTCATTCGAGCTGGCGACGTGCCCGCGCCGAAGACGAATCGTAAAAAAGAGACCGTAGTGACGGCCGCGCCGTGACCCGAACACTCGTCCAATATGGGCGACGATGTCCGATTACGTAATGCTCGATGCTTTTGTGAACATTGTTACACTCGCTTGTGAACCAACGAAGGATATATGTATATAGCTTAAATAGTCTTTATATTTATCTTCACAATTATAATAAATGGATAAGTAGAAAATGTTAAAGAGATAAAGGAAATATTTAAGAAATACTTAGAAAATATAGAAAAGTATAAAATACGGACAATTGTTGAACTTGAAACATACACAAGGTACATATACATTATATATTTCTACACACGATAGCGGAACTAATAAGATACTATAAATTATAATAATATCATGTGTTACGACACAAGTGACGGGTTTTCTCAAACAGTATAACCTAATGGCTTTAGACAGAGAATAATAAATATTCATAAGCCGTACAATATTAACCTTGGGCTTGCCAAAACCAGTAGTGAAGGAGAGAAATAACCGAAACCATTGAAAACAATCAATTTCACAGTAGAATCGCTTCGGATGATTACCGGCGCACACGGCTTTCTTAACCAAGAAATCTTACTACGGTGTCGAGTTAATCGGAGAAAGCTGTACAGACGTACTTTATCATATGAAAATGAAAATTGTCCATGCAACTAACATTGCTAATCATTTACATTTAGTTACTCTCAATATAAAAACAAAAGTGCTCCGATTTAAAAATATTCAAAAACAGCAATCAGATAGTGGCAGTATGTAAACAACAAGAGTTGTAGATAAAAAAAAATCACATTGTTCTAGCCTATTATCATCTAATTATCTATCTATGTAACTTAAAAGCGACGCCGTAAATGAAATAAAATTTCTTCACTAATGCCTAACTAAAAATAGAGTATATACCAACCACCATTTATATATACGACAAATTTTTAACGTTATATAACGAAAGGTGAGATAATGTAAAATTAGATACTCCAAGTAAAATGCGGGATCTCAATAGACAATAAACTTCTATTTTTTTCTGTTAATAAAAATGCAGACTAACGCATTTACAAGCAAATATACGATAGGAATAGTAGTAAATAGTTTAAATTACCTATTGTGGCTTAAGCATTTCAACATAATATATCAACAGCTGATTCAAATTAACGAACTAACATTATGATGTTGAAAAGTAGAGTATTAATAGAGCAAAACATAAAAGGAAACAAACGTAAAAACGCAAAAAGCTGTTAACCTGTTTAATTTCTAACTTGAAGTTATAAAAACGTTCCAAATAATGTCCCAGAACACAAGTAATGATCCGAAATTTGTTAAAAGCGTCATTATATTTTCAGCTTTTGGAAATAATAAAATAAATTGAATGAGATGACAGAAGGATCCAAGACATGTGTTCATAAAACGAAGATATTTGTTATCCCTACGAATCCCTTTCCCGTCGGTCCATGATAATATTGGAGTAAAACCTTCGTTGAAGAGGGTTTGACACACCACCTATTAATACGTAATTCCAATTCCGTACGAGATACATTTCTTAAAATAAATAAGGCTGCCAGATTCCAATAAGGTCATGCATATCATACATACACAAATACATTTATACATAAATATGTATGTATATATGTACATAAAAACATACATACGTAACGTCACGATTATTTCCCATGGAGATAGACAACGACAAAAAATTTCCCTTTGCTATATACCTATATGTATTTATTTGTATAACACTCCTCTGCCTAACTCTTACAAGATTGATTGGGGATTACAAGCGTAATGTTACTTTTTATTTATTACTTCTATGTAAAAATACTAGTAAATATATTTAAAAAAAAAGACTATGAATTTAGGTAACATTTCTAGTAACGTACACAGGCTCTTTTCAAGTTAGGATCAAAGGAACGTGAGCATTCCAGACAGACCAAACGTTGGAACTTACGTAAGAATCCTTTTTAAACTTATAAAGTCTCAAGTACAGAGACATACTTTCCATAGCATTACAAAATATTTATATTCTAGCAAGACCAAGTTTAGATCAGGTACACATTAGTTCATTACTTCATCATGAGTGTTGTTCCAGCGGAGCGTTTACCACACTTTCTGTGCGTGCAATCTGCAATCGTAACATTTCAACAGAAGTGTGTCTGCACGGTGAAGATAAGGTATGATAAATTTTAATATTCTGCAATCTACGAACCAGTCAATAACCGGTACCGGGCATACGTCTCTATGATCGACACATTGAGCAATCGCTATTACTGGTGTAAAATGCTTTCTTCAATTAAATCATTTACGTTACCAACATAACGTACTGTTATGGGTTTTGTATTATTAGGCAACATTGAGGTGAGTGCAAATGAGAACATATTGTAAATTCTCCTACGTTTGTTACCCAAAACCTAGATTAATTTTTAAGGTATACATATATCATGAAGATATTATTGGAGTAGGTAGGTAATCGTCGAAATGAAACTGAATGACAAACAGGGATGCAGGAAATGTTGCAAAATATTGCTCTTTCTCAGTTACAAGCCGCGAGCGCAGTGTAGCCGCGGTACCTACAAGACAATTATAATTATTGTTGCGTTTACGCAATCTTGGCAAAGTATTATTGCGACTCAACTGCAGTTTACGTAACGTGGCTGAGTTTTCCAGTCACGTTGTTTTTATTAAAATTTACAACGTTCAACATGCGGATACATTTCTGTGACCATTGCAGCGCACTTAGTTTCTATGTATTCACGAGTGTGTATCGATGACGATGTTTGGACAGCGATTGTACTTACGGCCAGTGTACATAATAAGATTTCGTTGTAGCTTAGCTTAGCCTTCAAAATACTACTATCGTTTATTTTCCTCATAATGTTTACAGCTAAGCTTGTTACACGTATCTTTCTCACTCTTCATTTCTCTTAATAAAAATGTGCTATACTGAAAAAATATATAGACATATTAAATCTATCTGAATCTGAAATTATAATTTCATCTGAGATGTGAAGCATTAATAATTTCCACTTGATTTGAACGAAATGAAGTATACTATTTTAATAAAAAAATGCAATTCAATCAAACTTAAAATGGAACATAACGTTAAGAGTTCCTTAAATGTGCTAGCAAATGTTTGAACAAGGAAAATCAACAATCGAACAAAGTAAAAGAACGAAGTTTCTTTCGGAAACAAAAAGATTTAAATCCTCTTTAAATAATGAGCTGAATGTAAAATTGACCCTCAAAGAAAGCTTCTAGTAACACAGATGTAGATAGAAAAGCGTTCGATATTGTATTTGTACAAGTTAAGGATCGATTAGAAATTTTAACAATAATCTAAAACCGCGCACTATTAAACTTTTAAATAATTATTATTTTAAACTAATTATATGCTAAAGAAGTGTTTAATAAAATTATTTAACTCTGCAAGAACACATGTTTATACAATTAATAAAAGACAAAAGATTTTAATAGCGCCACTTATTGAAGAAAGAAGTAGAGTACGTACAAGAGAGAAAAATATACAAATGCTCATCTGTAATACGCTTGGCTAGATAGATTCTCATTAATACATTGGGAATGGGAATGTAAGCTAAGCGGTACTCCAATAGTGCGCGGGCGTGAACTTGACCATATGACTCACCGCGCCGGTTATATTTCGAACTAGCTGTGCCCGCAACTTCGTTCACGTGAGAAAAAATAAAAGTAGCTTTAGTCACTCCTTATAACATAAGCTATCTGTCAATGAGGATACCTGTTAAAACCGATTCCGCCATATTGCATTTTTGGACGTTAAACAAATCAGCTATCTGCTAGTCAAAGTTCCATCAAAATCGGACGGTCGGTTGGACCTCACGACCGGTAGTCGCGCTTGCCACCACTAGACCAGTCAGTAGACGAGGCAGTCAAATCAATAGCTATTAATTTGACATTACAATCGAAGTGTCTATACACGATTGATACTATAGGTTATATGAAGATGATGTTTATCCATTGCCTAATTTATTATATTCATCGTTTAGTCCATTGTCAGCTTAGGATAGTAATGTTAGGGAGAGTACTACTTTCTATACGAAATAAAGTGCCCTGTGAATTTCTGGCTCGTTATAAACTTGTTTCCTTCTGTAGACATGATTATTGGCTAAACGGAATAGGGCAGAAATACATGCGTACATATATCTGTATATAAAAGCTCTATGACTAAGCAACGGACGAGACATATTATTAGCAAGATTGTTTTGTTTCAAGATTTTAAGTGTTATCCGACAACTATGATGTCATCTCTACATCAAATCATATCATCTATTGAAGCTAGTTTCATCATATTGAAAGTCAAAATCAAAGGCTACAATTTTCGCTATCGACGAATACTTTCACCGTCACTTGTTCCTATTATGAGCTATCGAAAAAGACCGAAAAGGGTCTATTCGAACACCAACCCTTCGATATTCCGTTATTTTATTATCAGGTGACAATGCAGGTGACCGGAACGGTAACGCAAATCCTTCAAAACTAGATCTTATCTCATTCCGCCAATTATTAAAAGTCAGCATGATTATCTCTGTAGGCGATTCTAATATGCAATTCCTAATAGCTGGGTACACCGGCGCAAGCGCAAAGTGGGACGCGTCATCGTTGCAAAGCGAACGTCGAAAGGCGTCGAAACTGATGTGATGTGAAACGCAGTTTTACTCATTTGTGTGTAATGATCACACACCCGAGTCTACAACAGTCTTTTTATGGCGTCCATCTAACTATACTGTATCATTCTCAACGAGGTATTCAACTCGAACTATCGATTTTCAAACAAACCGCTAAGTTATAAAGTTTGTGTCTATTTTCACTGCACCATTATTTATGAACGAATAAAAAAGTATGATGAAGTTTTGCTTGACCAGGCATTGAAGATGTTAGGTACTTACGGCAGTATGATAAGACCACACTACAATTTTATTATTGTGGTGTTACAGAGTAAAAATAGAAGTAATTATTTTATTGCTATAGCAAATTGTTCTTCCCCGTTTTCGTCGGAAATAACCTTGGAAACGGAAAAATGGACACAGTTGCGTAGTGTCGTTAGCGATACATATTTATGTAAATGCAAATTATTATTCCAGTGCAGTTGTGAGCACTTCGAATCGGATAGATAAAATTTGGCACAGCTGAGTAGGACCAGCAAGGCAAACATGCAAATAAGGGGAGAGCAGAGATTTGATACTTCTCACGAGTGCCGTATTAGAACAATTGTACTGCATTATTAAGACATTACACAGTATCAATTTTTTTGCTGACACATCAAATGCTACAGATGTAATTTGTATCGACTTTGAGAAACATATTACTCTTTTATTGGATTGTTCCCGTTAAATAAAACGCAATCTACTTGCAAATATCGTTTTTGTATTAGCATGTGCGACGTTATGCTGTAACAACACAGAAACAAAAAATTCAGTAACGTTTTGCTCAATATTCCGCCTCTTAATTAGTGACGCCATTAGTTTAATTTAAAAGCCCGCGTAGAAACAACGTTAATTATAATTTTCTCTATAGAAACTTTGACGTCATGTATTTAATTTTAGAGATAATTATTCAAATTCAACTGTGTACGAGAATGAAAGAGAGAGAGAGAGAGAAAAGTGCACGCTTTTTCAACGATTAAGAATTGATAATAAAGAAAATTAGAAAAGTATTGTAGAGTTTTGTACAATGTGTTTGCTTACCTTATACTTACTATATTAAGAATCATAAGATTGAAGCGAAAAGTTAAAAATAATTAACGGTTTTTTTTTTTAAGTAAATATATAACATCTCGTAAAAACAAAGTCTGTCGTGACACCGCGTTCCGTAACTCAACTCAACATTTGTACTCTTATGTACATACATACCTACGTTTAGTATTAGGAATTTAATAGGCGAGTGTAATTTAGCTTTATGATCATCGTCTTTATACTCTCTAGGTATTTAATCAATTTCGGGAATCTCAGTTTCCGCTCGAATAAGCCAAAATTGTTACAATTTTGAACGAAACATCTCTCCAGCGACTGGTGGTCATCATCATCCTATTTATTGCTAAATTGCTGGTTAGGCTTCTTCCGTAATGAGAAAGTATTCAATACTCAATGGATTCGTTATATCCAAGTACAAGATGTAGGTAACCCGTTTTAATATTTTCGTCCATTCACCCTTGGGTCGTAGTTGCTGTGAAATCACGTTTCTATCTCGTTTCATAAGATGAAGCTAAGAGTGAAATATGTTCATTGTTTTTGGAAAAAAAAATACATATCACGGCGTCCTCCACCCAACCTTGCTCTGTGTCACTGGAACTCTTTTGTAATTCAGTAGCGTCATTTGATTAATGCCCGCCGCACATCGCGGCCGACGTTTTATTAATGCGCGGCGTACATTGTGGGCTCGCATTAAGAGATTCACATTCGCACTTAACGATCACGACATCCTTAAATAATATATACATACTCGTATATTACAACGATGATAGCATACTTTGTGGCATTTAAAAGGATAACATGTCTTATTTTGTCGTGATTATTACTTCGCAATGTTTGTTTGTATACGGTATTGTTGACTGTTTCGGAGGTTTACAGTTGATCAGTTATAAATGATGGCTTTTTAATTCCTTGAGTTCTAGATGTATTATTGTATACTAGTGATCCAGTAGCGAACGAAATTCAATTGTAATTCATACAATTTTTTTTCATATTTACAGTTTTGCAAACTTTTTAATATTTTTACTAATTTTTAACTTAGAACATTATTGATATACTTATAACGAAAACTATATTTCAAATCTTAAACACTCTGGTATGTGCCTTAGACAACAATTTTTTTTAAACTCTAAGGTAATTTCGAGATTTGTGTAGCTCGTTAATTAGGTACATATTATATAGATTACGATGAAGACGCCTTCAATATTAACATATTTTCAAGAAACTCTTTTTACAACAACAGTCTATTCAACTCAGCGATGAATTGTCGTTTATATACATACATATGTGCAAAGTATAGTCGTAATCGTGAGGTACAAAAGTGAGGCATTACATTACAATTGAGGCGTCTTCAACAGATATGTTGTGAAGACACCCGAGGGCATTCGGTTGTACCCGATTACGGCATCTATCAAAACGTTACTGGATATAATTTTTAATAGTAATCAGTGTGGATTTTATGGTATACAATGCTATAATGGAAAAAATATTCAGAAATAATGTTGTTGGCCGTGGTGTGAGCTTACGTATGGCCTATAGATAAAATAGTTGAACATTTAAATTCCCAATAAAATTACAATCAAGTCAATTTATATGTCCCAAAAGACATTAAATTATATCTTTTCTTTAAATTTATTTATGAACACACATTATCTCTATAATAACGTAAAACGTAACATCACGCCTGTTATCCCCGAAGAGGTAGGCAGAGGAGTGTAGAACACTCCCACAATTCAC
>DWTO01005653.1:0-10574 GCA_018244755.1 Jemadia pseudognetus
ACAGAATTGTTATAAAATGAAATGACTTCGTAGAAATCACAGAACTAAAACGTCTAAGATGATGCAACGTATCAATATTCCGTTGTTATTCTAAGGAGTTCTAGATATATGCTTCACTGGCTCGACAATGTCTGTCTGTTCCCATCCGTCGTCACTTAACAATATCAGTGACGCTTCGCTTATCATAGGATCACAGGAGACAGCGTGTCTGCTACAACACATACACTACAGTAATTAGGGGTGTATACACTACAGTAATATGGAACCAATTTTAATTTCTTAAAATCTTTGTTTCAGGTAAAGGATAACGATACTGGAGTCCAGAGCAACGACGGGATTTGTATACGAGTATACTTCTCAACGATGGAGTATGTTTTTAATTCAACGCGGTTTATCATTGTAAAAATCTTTTTTAAATAACTATATCACGTGTACTGCGAATGTACTACACTCCTCTGCCTGCCTCTTCGGGAATTACAGATGCGTTGTTACATATCACATCTGTCGACGACTCGCTTGTTAAATTGCAAAGTAAAAAATTCAAAAGCATAAAGTAACTTAAGTATGTCGCCTTGAATAAATTAACACTTGAAGAGGGTGCAAGAAAAACTATTCCAACCACTCAACACATCAGTTACATGACTTAATTTGTTTAGACTCGAGTTGTAATTAATTACTAAAACACTTCCCATTTCGTAAATAGTTCTGTTTGTACATTGCGCAAATGATGGATGACGTGCTTCTTGACAACTTGCCTCGTGAAAGCGAATTTGAACTCTATGCTCATTAAAATAAGATATATAGACGGGTAATGTGTAAGTTTGCAAGTTTGTCGTATGTCGTTCACAGTGCGCGGTAGCAAATGATGCACTTAACGATATTGCCATATCAAAATTGTTGTTTTACCCATTCTACAGTATCACGTGGTATGGCAGCTTAATTGATTTTACCGCCGCTTAATGGATTGCAGCTAGCGTGGAAAATTGCAGTGTATATAATGTGACATGCCCGTATTGATCGTATTGATCGTACTATTGAGACTGAATTAAAAAACGAATGCTTTTGAACAATATATCTTCCGATCGGATTCTACTCGTTCGCTCTATTCAGCTTGTTCGTCCGCTCATTGGCTTCATTCCATGGATATGTCATTATTTATAAAGCTGATGTTTCCTCTTGATTTACCTTCGCTGTCTGTTTTAAAGAGTAATGACCTAAAGCTATTGCAAATGGGCACATAGGTACATACTATATTTATGGAACCTCAAACCAGTAATCCCCGAAAAGGTGGGCAGAGGAGTGCAGTACACACCAATGTTTCATCAGTTACATTTACGTCATACAGTGGAAATGGGGGTGAGTCTATCGCGATATACCGGGCACTTATACTGTACTTACATATTTCATTTACTACTGAAAGCATCATTGCCTGTAAATAATCGATTTTATAAAACAAAATACGTGTTAAAAATGTGTCTCAGGCATATTTTCTCATTTGCCTAAGTGCTGTGTTCTTGAATTGACCGAGTTATTACATATGATGATCAGATTTTCTTCGTCTTTCAAGCCTGGTATTTAATTACTGTAAAGAAATATTTTTGTAACGTGTATTGTTATTTCGTTTAGCAATTTTTAATATAAAACCGCTCCAAGGACATCAATGATAATTACATTATACCTAAAACAGAAAGATACCTTGTATATTTTTTGCTGAGAGAAGTATTATTTCAATTTTTTTAAGGCACACTAAAGCCTTAACTCTTCGTAAATCTGAAAAGAGACCGGTGTCGGAATATACTTGGAGTTCAACATAGTCGAGTCAAGATTATATACTCAAACTCACAAAAGTAGCATACAAACGCGAAGTCATACAGGAACTGTTACACTTTCTAAAGTAACAATACTAAGCGAAGTATGGCGCGTACAGGAACCAAATGATAATCCTCGAACTGATTTTCGGCCACGGATTGCCTGGGACTCGGGTTTAGAGCGAATCTCTTGTTTCTTAATTTACAGTCTCAGTGATCCCGGCCTTTATATTACGTCGTCTTTATTATTTTTTCCCCTCGTTCAATTTTAAAAAGCTTAACGACATGTCAAAAATATAAAATTCATTCTAACAATCTTTCTAAGAACTCATAAATCGACTTTCATCGTTCCATTTATCACTAAGCGTTATGCAGTAGAAATTGATGTTCCATATATGGACACAAAGACTGCAGTGTTGGCGAATTAGTTATATTGAAATTTGATATCGAATTCATTTCTCAAAAAGTTACTAAATATGATTCTAAGTTGGATATATACTTGAGAAACGTACTGTGCTAGTTTATAATTGAAATATTATTGTTATTCTTCGATTATAATTGTTAGTATACGATTATAAATGTTATTAATCGATTATAATTGTTAATTTAGTTATGATGAGTGAGGTTCAGATTTTACTAGTTAACTGTCACCGTTTAAACCGATATAATATATATATATATATATATATATATATTACAAAATACCCAAATACGAGTACTCCAAAACGTCTTAATTTCCAATTTCGTCGGCCCCGATGTTATATTACGTTGCCTTTATTAAATTCTTTCTTCTTTATATATTTTTCATAAGAAAATTGAAACGCACGATGCGTTATGTTTCGTATATTACATAGGCGTGTATCATTTCATTGCAATAAAAGTTATGTACTATATATATGAAGGATTTGTAAATAGATTAGCGTAAATAAAATACTACTTTAGGATCGAAACTTATATTCAATTTAAAATGCATAGTATAAATTTAAGGTCAAGCTCGGTCTGTATTAAAGGTAAATAAAATTTAAATTTCGAATTCGAAATCCATCTTCTATGTATTTTATTATGGATATGCGCTTTATAAGATCCATTGATTTCGTTATATTTTAAGTGAATAAAAACCAAACAGTAGTTATTCTTTACTTAGTAGCAGGATAACTAGCATATGTATCTGCCAATGAACAATCGTGCATATTTGTAGTCGACGAATATGAGGCGTTCCGACTAAATCACCAACAGTTACGAAACATCTGTAACTGAACTGGGTTTTGGGGGCATCAAACCTATTGAGAGTGCATTGAAAATGTTTTTAGACTGCAGTCGCTATTTAATTACTATAGGTACTTTTGTATACCCACTGGCTGTCTCCGTAATACAAGTATATTATATATTCATAATGTTCATTTTCCAAGAATCACTCCAAGAGTCCAGTCCAAGAGAGAATCCAAAGTATTCGGCAGTCAAATCAATCGCAATTGATATGAGCATAGAAATACATACATACGAATACATGTCAGGTACTGGCTAATGGCGAGGTGAGAAGTGGTCAAACCGGCGTGCATATATGAAGAGAATGATGATTGTAAAAGAAGCGCGGCAGAAGGGATCGAGATATTTGGTATTCGGTTCTCTCTGTCCACCCTGTAAAAGGGACCTGGCGTGAAGTATAGAAATATATACGAGCATTGTTGCGGCCGAGCATCCACAAGATGCACAGATCTTATTAATTCGTGTATGAAATTTTGCCTAGCAGTACGTACATGTAGAGCTATGAACCACCACCAACCCATTAGACGACTCATGACCACCACCACTCCCCCAGGATTATTCAACGAAGAAAAAGAACGATCATACACTTAAATTTTGTGTGCATTCCCTTACATTGCACAATACACATATGAATATACACGGGCACATACCTGTGCAGTCGTGCGAGTCGAGAGTACGTCCTCACAATATAAAGATTGGGTTTATAGACCATCGAGATCGCGCCCTCGATGGGCAGGTAAGGTTCGGTTCCATTCCGAAAGAACTCATAAATCCTTTACGACAAATAAAAATACGCCCCCGGTATACGTCCTATGTCCCACGCCCGATAAATCATTCAATCTCACAGTATTTCCACATTGAGAACCCTTCGCAATAGACTTCCTATGCTGCATAGTTTATATGTACGTCTCTTGAAAAAGTTTTTACCTCTCTGATGTTAAACGGTGTATGTATTAGGTCCTTTATATGGTTTTGGGGTTAATAACTATTTTTCGGCAAACAACTTGAACCAGTTAAATGGTGTCGAAATTAGAAGTATTACGAGTATGTTGAATAGATGTTGATAACATTTTCTTAAATGTTTATTTTAATTGTATTATTTGTTAAGAGAGTTAATAATAATATAAAGACATTTTTCATACATATATACTTTTGATATGATTGATCTTCATCAATCATCATTTCTCTGAACTGTTCCCAACTAAGTTCGGGTCGGCGGAACTTTGTATAGATTTCGCAGGAACTTTACGATCGGCCGCCTGTCTCGCGGCGGCCTTGTTTAGGAATGTTGTTGCTCTGTACCTCCGACATTAACTCCGCGTTATGCCCACTGTCGGACATGGGTCTTCTCTCGGTAAACAGCTTTAATAATACAATAATGTATTTTTTATAATGCGTCGAGTTTGGGTTCAGACTTTTAGGACATTACATTAACTGTTAATATAAAGGTTTTAAAAGATACTTAAGTATAAATTAAGACCGCAAATGATGTTAATATAGGGAGCGTAGTTTTTTTAAACTAAGTCTTTACTGACCAATCATGTTATACGTTTATTTTGTTCACAATAAGGATACAGAACTATTTTAATTAAAAAGCGCAAGGGTCTCCTTGCGCTGTTAGTGGATTGCAAAAATCGGGTAAATAACAAAACCGTTCAGCTAAGATTTTTTTTTGAAATAAAGACAGTAGTATGTATCTAAAGGGTTGAATTGCTTTAAAGTATTGCGGAAAAACGGTCGCTAGTTTGTATAACGGGAACAGTTTACAGAACTTCAAATAGATATCGTCTATTTGAAAATAATTAGTAAAATTTTCAGAAAAGTTATTGTTAATGTTTTGAAGTCAAACTGTCAAACGCTTTGTTTTATTCAAATTAAAATGTCATTTATTCAAAATTGGTTCACTAGAACACTTTATGTACGTAAAAATGAAACTACCATCGCTTGCTTAGGTTAACAAATTCAAGTCAAATTCTGCGATTATCTACAGTCGGTGCACTCTGCCCACACCATAAGGATTGGCGTGATGATATAATAATATTATTATTATATAATACATTCAAATATATAAAATATATACATACATTGAAGTTGTATGAACAACCGCCCATTGAACCACGTACCAAATGCGATGTTGAATATCCAGTCCGGTACCACCTGGATTAAATATTCCATATGTGGAACGCGCATCCTCGCATTACTTTGTAAGAACGATTCGCTATTATTTAGTCTAGGTTTAGTCACGCTCCAGAAATCTTCACTGCTAGCCTATCAATCTCCTGTCACTTGCGTACCTGTTAGGCGATCTCTTAACGATCAATTCTCAACTCGTATGCCCAGTGTGGGGATTATGGGCATAACCCCTCAAAAAAGGTCTATGTCCAGCAGTGGACTGTAATAGGCTAATGATAATGGTGATGATCTGTTCAAAATAGAAAGATGAGTGTATTTTTTTATCACGAGAGCTTTTTAAATATACTGTGATACTTAAAATCTTGCTTATATTTTCTGCAAGTTTTCTCAGATGTCTCAAAGAAATAATTTAATAGTCGTTACGGCGTTATAATAAAAAAAGATAGCATTAAATGGGATGGGAAGAGACAAATTACGAGTATATCCATAATTTTTGATGTTAATATTTGAATGGAGCATAACGGTACCATGCGGTAACCTAGTCTGAGTGGTTATATAGAAACTAGAGTGAAAACATGATATCAAGTCAGTATTTCCCTGAAGAGGCAGACAGAGAGGTGTAGTACACTCTCGTGTTTCACAAGTTATGTTACATGTGCCACCATGAAAATAGCGGGTGGACCTATTGTCATACACGGGCGTTCTGCTACTCGGAATTTGAAACTAGACCGCACTAAATTTGTACAGAAACTTAACAAGGTACTAAAGTAATTGGTAGTTGGAACAGACAGCGACTGTCAGTTTAGTGTTACCTCCATGACTTTGTGTAATTAGAATAGATAAGAAATTTAATTAGCAGCACATTTTAAATTTTAACATGTTTAAAATTCGACTGCGTGATTAAAGTTGAATAACCGAATCAAGCCTAACCCCGTTCATGTAAGGTCTGTTTTTGATTAACCGCTTTTGTGGAATTAAAATGAGTGTTGAGTTGTTTTTTTATATTTTGATATAAATACGGGGCGTTGGGACCACGTCCCTTTATCTAATGTTTGCATGAGGGATATATTTACTGTCATAGATAGCGCAATTGATGTTTCAGGCTATTTACATTAATGACACCCTAGATGTGTACTTTGACTCATCCGGTGTTTATCTTCGAAGAATGAATAATTAGTAGCCAGATCCTGATTTGTTGTTCATATGTACACTAATGAATATTTCTCTACTTTTGTAAATCTGTTTAAATACGGTTTACACTGACTTTGAACTACAAGATAACTACAATAAAATCTGGGTCTTTAAAAATACCTTAAAAAATTCGTCGCACATCAAGTTACATTAAATCCGCCGTTTCTTGGGAACAAATACCTATACTTTTAAATAGAAGACTGTCGACAATTGCCTTAGTGATTATATTTTACGGTGAAAAGTCCTGCCAGAACCTTCCAAAAAGAATTCCATTGTACAATTCGTAGCTGGAGTTCTAAACGTATCACCTGCCATTTACATTGACGCTTATAGATATTTTCTTCATGACCACTTCAGACTTTAGGTATGGAATATTCTAGAAACGGAGTTTCTGGATACATAACTAAAAGCGAAGAAAACATTATCATGTAAAGTTTGTAACATACGCTTTTTATGTAAATACTTTTTTGACTCCATCGTTGGGCGTGTCGGGTGCGAGCGCGACTGCCGATCGAGAAGTCCTGGGTTCAAATGTCGGACCCGACACTATTGGATTTTTCTTAGATTTTGTAGTAGTGGGTCGGAGTCAGCATATATACCCGGTGTAGAGTGGACTGACCAACCGTTCCATGCTGGGTAGTACCTAAACGTAACTGGTGAAACGTGGGAGTGTATTACATTCATCTGTCTATCGTCTCGTTCGGGATTACAGGCGTGATATTACGTTACTTTTTAACAATAAGTTGTCTGGCTATTGTTTATATCAATTTGATAGACCCATTGGTGCAGGAGTTAGTGAATCTGACTTCTGCGCCGGGCTGTTGGGTTCGATTCCCACCCAGAATACATAATTATTTGTGTGATGAGCACAAATATTTGTTCTAAGTCAGGCTGTACAAAAATATTTATATAAGTATGTATTTGTATGTAAATATATAAATATATATATAAATATATATATAAATATATATCAGCCGTTTGGTTGCGATAACATATTAAGCTCTCGTGTTGCTTACTTTGATATCAGATGGCCGCATGTCATTTTTGGAATAACTCTCTGCTCTCACAAAGTGTGATGCTTAATTGAATCCTCTATAGCGTTTCTTAATAGGATTGAATTGAAATAAATATTTGTATATGAATACGCTGTAGCTAGATTAATAATCCTTGAAATCATGTTACCTTAAACTTATAGCACAACGTTTGCTCGGATGAATCTCTAAATGGATTTTTTTTATATATTTAAGGTACATATTAATGACGTTTATGTACCCTTTATAATGCTTAGATGTGGTTAAATGACAAATGTATATTAGGTCATACTGTATATTGTCCAATATACACTCTATATCCTGCTCACTAACAATGAAAATAAATTTAAAAACCAAAAGAAATACACGTAATGGCTGTAAATAAAGACAATGGCTGTAAAGACAATGAAAACGAGAAGATATCAAAAAGGGTCGAAGGAAAATTCAATTCCTCTCATATTTTTGCTTAACGCGTGCTCATCTTTTGTGAGATTCGTCACTCGTTGTTGTTAGAACAACTGCCTGTTGCGAGCGCTTGAAATTTGCGCTGAAACTCGTGAATTATAGATTTGGAGACAAAAAGTTTGATTTACGTACACCTCACTTGGATTTATGTTCCCTCCGTTTCACGAATTGAATATATAATGCCTGTCTTAAAGGGCCCCGGCTGAGTCTAATCTTTAGTACTTACGAACACTCACCATTTTCAACATTACACTTTTGCTATAAGATACATAAATGTGTAACTTATTTACTTCATACAGTTCTTAAACAAAGATAGCTTATAATATTATTGTGAGCTTAGTTAGTGGTTTTTTGAGTAAATTTAAAATATGTACCATGTTCGAATACTGAAACATTATAATTTTATGTTTTAATATAAGCAATTGAAACACAAACAAAAGAATTTCGGTTGCCTATAAAGAAATTGTAAACGTCATTAAGTTACTTTACTAATTACTAGTAATATTCGGATTTAGATCTAGCAATTTCTGGATTTTTCTAATTTATGTTTTCTTGTAGTGGCTCGAAGTCTGGAAATGTGCCCGGTGTGTGGCAATAGGTTCGGACCTATTCCATAGTGGGACCTACTCGTAAATGTAACTAGTGAAACGTTAGAGTGTACTATATTTCTCTGCTCACCTCTTCGAGGATTACAAGCGTTATGTAACGTACATACTTGAACTTTTATTTTGAGCAGAGCGTGAGAAATTTCTGTTTGTAAATAAAGTTCAATATGGAACTCGAAAATCTGGACAAATATTGAATGAAGTCGCCCTCGCGCCGTATACACATCGTATCGCCGTCTGCACACAAGCAGACGTGATTGTATCTAGCCTGGGATGTTTAAATGTGTGTTTTGTGCTTTTTACTTGTGCATATGACTGAAGTATGTAAAGCGTTTTGTGCATAAGGTAATTCTGAAAATTATCTGACGGTAAGTGATACAATAAAATACAGAAGAATGAAGACAATGGACAGTACACAAAAGGCGGTCTTATTGCTAAGAAGCGATCTCTAGCAGACAACCTTAGGGTAGGAGAAAAGAAAAGCAATCATTAAATACAGAGCAGAGGTGTACGAAAAGCTATAATACAATGATAATTTGGTAACAAAATGTTTTTTTAATAATTTGAAAGGATTATCCTTATTTAGTAAGATATAATAAATGAAATAACAATTATATCAGGTATGGAATCCGAAGAACATTTTTTCAGCAGCATATTCTAGATGAAATGCTAGAAGATAAAATACAGCCAATTTACTTCACACGTAGATACAAAAGGGACAACAAAATCTACATTTGAATCGAATCTCTTCGAATCAGAGAAGCCGGTAACGTTTTAAGCTTTAATTACTCGCAAATTGCACAAAAGGGTGCCTAATTTCTCATCCATATTGATTTTTTGGAAAAAAGTAAATTTCTCTTCTCTCGTATTGCGGCACGACTCATTGAAATCAGTTGCCATTATTTGATAGCCATTCTACCAGGAAACCGAGGAAATGAGGTCTTCACCATGTACACAATTGGTATGTTCCAATTTATGTTTTTAGCAAATCAATTCAAAACCAATACATTTAAATATTGAGATTCGATTTCGATTCGTTATGATATTATATGTTACTGCAACATGATGCAGACCTATTGCTCATAATATGAAATCATGTCATCGCTGACGATGGTGCTGCCATCTAGTATACGGTGCTGCCATCTATTCAATGAAAAAGGTGCCAGTGACAACTATAAACAGTGAGGATGCTAGTCTGAGTTTTGTATCAACAGTCACATGATGCCAGGGAGTTGGTCTACATTGTCGTATAGACAACAGTAATAATAACAACAGTGAAATAATAATAAATTTTATTCTTGCCGCTTACAATGCAACAGCGTATAATATTATAAATATCCGGTCACGAACTTTTTCGAAAACGACAAAGGAAGTCTCACGACTCCTCATGACACGATACACTATAACCATATACCATCGGATTTTGTAAATGTAAAGCTTCTATTATATTTCAATATTTATTCTCTGTCGAGCACGTGGCCTCTCGAAGTGGAAATGTAAGGCCATAACGAGCTATGCCGGCTAAGTGTGTGGCAGACTGCGTTCTCCCTAAAGAATATTATAGACAGCTTAAAATCTTAAAATCACCGTTACTTGTACTGGTTATTTTCACTGTAATATAAATAATAAAATTTTAAGTTCATGCTTGTAATTCTTGTAGAGGTAAGCAGATGAATGTAGTACACTCGCAATTGTCATCAATTACGTTTGCGGCCAACCATGGAATAGGGACTCAGCCTATTGCCATAAACCGGCTACAAATCTTGACCCTGAGTCACTACTAGAATCTTCAACTAAAAATTATTAGTGAAATCCAAACACACCTGTCAGGTAATCGAACCTCTAGATCAACAGTCGCGCTTTGCAATCACTCGATAAACGGACCGGACATTAATTAATCATGGCGGCAATCATTAACCATAAAGGATACATAACAAACGCTGATCTGAAAATATACCGTTTTCTTTGTATTTTATATGATTACATTTGCAGAAGCTAGATGCGGCAAGCCGAAGACAGGGCGCGGTGGCGCTCTTTGGGGGAGGCCTATGTCCAGCAGTGGACTGAGATAGGCT
>DWTO01005654.1:0-10572 GCA_018244755.1 Jemadia pseudognetus
TCCGAAGCGGTGGTAGTTTCATTTTGACGTACAAAAAGTGTTCTATTGAACCAATTTTGAATAAATGAAATTTGAATCGTAATTTGAATTTGAAGTAGTGTAAAAAACGAGTCCAAATTATGACTTCAATCGTTATAAATGTAGGACAAACTTCATTCGAATAGGATTTACGATTAGGTATGACACCGTTATAATATTATCTAAATAATTCTCCAAAGCTGATACAGGTAGACGACACTACAGATCACAAATAAAATTTATTGTTCTAAGTCATTCCCCGCGCGCATTCAAATCCAAAATCCATTCTTTAAAAAGTACTTACTTTTTTAATCATCGCCGTTTATCGCGACCATCGCAGCGTCTCTCGAAATATCAACACTAATAATATTTAAAAAAGAAACATCACGTATGAATATTGAATTTTTATGCGATATGTGTCAAGCACGACAATACAACTGAAAAGAATAAGGGTGGTACTTAACACAACTGTAATATCGGCTCGTGGTAAAGGAGAGGTTGATTCGTTTCTACGGTTTCAGGCCGGTGCGGTCGAGACGCGCCGCGCGCACGGAGGTGAATCGAGAGCCGATTGTCGTTAATACCCGCGCATTATGTCAAAGATTCCATACAAATAATACCTTCGATTTGGAAAAAACATATACGCATAATTTGTCTCTGTATGAATCTCAATAGATATTAAATCGATGTTCCCGTGTTTTCCTTATAAAAAAACTACGTAACAATGTAACATCACGCCTTTAATACCCGAAGAGGCAGAGGAGTGTCGTACATTCCCACGTTTCACCAGTTATGTTATATGTACGTCCCATAGTGGAATAGGTGGCGAGCTTATTGCCGTACACCGAGCACAAATGTGTTATCTCCATGCACGGCAAGCATCAAATTATAATCTAAAATACACATGGATATCAACATACTCAGTACCTACCTACTATTAGTAAGATCAGACAGATTCCTAAACATCAAGCAAGTATCTTTAACACTCGCAGCACATCCAGGAACTACGGAGTGTATGGTAGGGCAATATTTGTAGCCTATCGCATATCATAACAGACAGGAGGAGCGGGAACAGAGCAGCCTTTGATAGAACGAGGAAACACTGGAGCGGGATCAAAGGGCTACTTAGCTCTACGCGGTGCCGACAGCAGATACCGCGTTAGTGCTATTGAGCAGAAAACGTGTACCTATATTTTGTTATGAAAAATGACATGTACAATACGCAAAATTCAACTTGGCACTTGCACGGAAACCGCTTTCCCTGCCGCCATCTGACCCCGTTTACCAATATCTACAATACGGACAGCAACTCAGTTAACACACGCCCGTGTATAATATTTTCATAGTAAAATATATCTAAAAATAAGATAAAATTGAAGGGATTTATGCAGTTTGAATCGCTATTACGTTATTAAAGAGAAGTGCTTAGTTAATTTCTGCGAGTTGTACATAAAAATTGCTGCTCGCAGCCGCCCGCGTTTGATCACTAAGCGTATTTACACTGAGACTAACTTGATATTACCCAGATATGAAGTGTTAGCTTCAATGGAATTTTCTTTTGATAACAGACGCTTGTATCATGGTATAAGTTGCCTGTGAATTCCTCCGCAGTTTAATAACTTCTTTAAAAACGAATTAAACTGCCGTGAAAATACTTTTGTTTTAAATTCTGTAAAAGGCTGAAAACATAGGCACCCACCGTGCCTACCCATTCAGGGATTACAGGCATCATGTTATGTTTTATTATTTCACGCTCGTAATCCCCGAAGAGGTAGGTAGAGGGAGTGTAATACATTCCCACATTTCACCAGTTACATTAGACGTCCCATCATGGAACAGATGGTAAACCTATTGCCATACCCTGGGCACAAATCTAAACTTCAAGCCAGTAACAAAAATTGTAAGTTTGAAAAACCCAATAGTACCCGGCCCGGGGATTGTACCTGGGACCTCTCGACCAAAAGCTCGCTCGCGCCGCTCCCAACAACTCAATCAGAAAGGCATAAAAACTATGCTCTATCAATTTACTTTTCATATTATATTGCGCAGTACGACTTTCCTTACTGACATTTCAGAGGCTGAAATGAACACGATCCCGCAGTAACATGACAATCCGAATCTCGCATTCTTTCAGCACACGCGTCACCACAACAGTATATAATATACGAGTACCTACAATATTTGCCACCTCCAAACAACGATAGCACGCGCACTATCACCGGCGCCGTAAATGCTCATCTCACGTGCCAACAAAATGTCTTAAGTACGTGAAAACATTTACATATCATATTACAAAAGCACCGAAAAAATTTTTTAACAGGCAATACAAATATCATCAATATTATCCCTTTTATCATTTGATATATGTTATATATCATTTATCATCAGATTGTTGTCACTCCTCTCAGGATGAGCAGGGTTAAGAACATGGTCTCTACAAATACCTACGCAACGTCATGCCTGTAATCCACGAAGAGGTAGGCAGAGGAGTGTAGTAGTCCTTCAATTACCTATACCTACTGTTATATTAGAATCTATTATAAATGTTACAGCCTATTATATTATTATAACATGTTAAGGTACATTTATATAAAAAATAGGATAACAATATAACATCCAGATAACAAACTGGCGACTTCGTGCACGAGTTAATAAATGACAGTGAGATAAATCTGTATGGTTTATTCAAAGTTATAACCCAGTGGCTCAGAATTCAACCTCCCATCAGGGGTCTCAGCTTGGCGTCCCAGTCAAGCGCCATGATTTAAAGAAGTCAACGTTAAAGAAGTCAGTTTTCAACACAAAACATTTTATAATTCGATAGGATAATAAACAAAATAATCTCGAACAAACCTATGCACTCGTAAATTGTATTCGGAAAATCTTTAACGCATCTTGTTATAAAATAACATCTGTATTCACACTGTAACACAGCAGAATTATAAGTGGTTAGATAACAAAGATTGTGAAATATTAACGAACTAATTAAAAGGCAGGTACAGCCAACACACAACCTTCGAATGACGCGATAATTGCTCAGCGCCTCAGCATTTATCAAACCGCAGCTCGGCGACAATACCACCGGCCGACAGCTTTAACGACAAGTTGTAATTCACGACGACCACGGCCGGCGTCGCGACACGCGCGCCACGTGAAGGGCCACGTGACGCTCAAAGGAAATAAGCTCCCTTCATCCACTCATAAGCTTCAAATTTCAAATGTTGCGCCACATACGTTAAGACGAGTCGAGCGAACGAGTCAGTCAACTTATGAATACAATAGCGAATTAGTTTTGTCGGAATGGCATTTAGGGGCATGTTTATCTAGAATCAGGTGTTATTACTAAAACTGAAATACTGCACGACGTTATGGCTCGTGGGCATGACAGAAAATTATAAGCTATAATAAGCTTTTGTTTTTATGTGTCATTTATTTATGAGTCACGGAGATAAGTTGCGTGTGCGTTAACACGGGATGGATGCTGTATTTTTTAAAAATCTCTGCTATACAATAATGTTTCCGCTTGTGCATTCCTACAGATAGATTAACAGATATATCTATGTAATTATACTTGTTGTTTAATTATGTGACATCGGTTTCATTACTGGTTATGTATGTAAACAATAACGTACTTTTATGTCACATATTAATAATAACATTAACATATCTGAATCTGTGAGGAGTTCCGTGTCGGACGGCGGACATAATGGGTTGATAATGATGATAACGATAAACGCTCCCTCTCAAAGCCACGTAACTTATATAAGCTGTAATGCCATAGAAATACAAATATTTTTATATATCAGTCCGATCAGCAGATCCAAAGTGGCCTATATGCCACAAGAAACTGTAATTCGTCTAAGATACAAAACATTTCTACCGACATACGCACCCTCGCACGCACGCACACTCCTGAGAAATAAAAGGGTAATAAAATCCCGCAATGAATCTTTCTATACATTTCGAAAATGACACATTGTCTATGACTCGTCATTATGATCTCGGCACAACGACCACCGCACTAGCAGGTTCCATTGTTGGCACGATGAATGCGGTTCACTGTTCATGGCGGCAACACTACAATCCTTCTATACTTTTGGGGGCACACATATTACATACCTACATATTCCTAAACTCGGCGGACTTAGTATATCGCGTTGAAGGGTACCAATGAGTTACATTAACATAACTACAATGTAATATTAAAAACGTACCAAAAACGTCATTTAACGCCTGTAATTCCCGAAAGAGGTAGGCAGAGGAATGTAGAACACTCCCACGTTTCACCAGTTACGCTTATGTCCCACTGTTGAATAGGCGGTGAGCCTATCGCCATACACCGGGCACATATGCAGACTCCAAGCAAGTATTAGAAAATCTAATTAGAAAAATGTCGTAGATCCCGACCCGGGAATTGAACTCAGGACCTCCCGATCGGCAGTTGCATTTGCAATCAACACGACCAACGGGCCAGTTTAATATTAACAACATAAATACACTCTTCGCAATAAACAACGCAGAAACTAGCAAGAACTACAACAAATTTATATTAGTAGCCGCGGCTCCGACCAATATTTACCAAATGAATTTACTTACCATTCAGACACTTGATGAGCTAGAGCCTGTCCGGAGACCGTGAAAGAAGTCGTTAATAAAATTACGATGATAGATTTGTTCTGGACGGATTGGAGTATGGATCATTAAAAGCTCACGATTCGTTTAGCTCGTGGAACTTTATGGGCATCACGATCAAAGATATCGGCGGAAGAGCGCTCCGACATGACAGTAATCGTTCTTAATGCATTTGATAAGTCAATAAAGGCGTCTTGATTTATATATTGGAAATTTGAGACACTATATATGTAAATACATATATACATACATACATATCTGCACGTCAGGGCCCTTACGAGGTAGGCAGAGAACACCGAGTGCCAAATATTTCTATCATTACAGACCTTCCGCGCCTCCTCCACATTCATTACTCTGTTCATACACGCGCGCCGGTTTCGGTGACTTGCGACTCCCCCTCAGCCAGTATCTGCCCTATTTGATAAGTATACATATATAATATTACGATAGTGAAGAACCTGAAATAGTGAGTTCCAACAATGTTACGGAAACAAAACATTGAAAGGACTAAAAAGTATCGTCTTTGTTTTAAAATGCTCATCACGCTCCGGCTATGTCCATTTACTAAATAAAACACATGCTACGTCTAATCTAATGAGCAACCAATGCAACCACATAAGATTTTTATATTCGCAACCGATCTTCCGACTGAGATCACCTCTGTACCTCACATTGGTCGTTGCACATTTAAAGTTAATTATAGGTAGCCTTGATTGGATGCAGATTTTATGTCGAACGAAACAATAAAGTAATTGCTTAACTTGGGTTGGTATGCAATTTTACATTATTAGGTACACACTGATTTACTATGACGATGACTTTATGAAGTTTACTAAAGCTATTTTTAGCCGTGATTACGTTCATGGTATAATTTAAGTATTCGTCAATCCCATCGAATATTTTATTCCAAATTAAATAGCAACCCAACACTTTACCCGAGTTTCTACCTACCTCAATATCAGTGTGATCGAAATCAGTTCAGTAACTAATAACAAATGTAACGTACACAGAGAGTTAGTTTCGCGTGTATAACATCAACATGGATGTGGACATGAGTCAATGAATGGTGAACTGGAGCACATATTTAACTGATACATACGAGTAATCGTTGTGTGCGGAGAAACAGAAGATTCCCACACAACTGAATTTAGCAGCGGACGTGATACGATTGACGCGGTTGCGCAAATCGGTAGCCTTCGGACCGTTCCTATACTGATAACGGACCAGCACCCAACAGAATGTAACCCTGGCCCTATTCGCTGAGGATGTAGGCAGTTCATATTTAGGGCTGATTTGTTATTTAGGCTATCAGCAACTCCTAAACACACTCATTTGTGTCGTTTTGTGTTCAGTGTTTAAATTTACACAATCAAAGCTTGGAATGCACCGTAGTGTACATTAAAACAATATTCGTTCTCGTTGCTGGCTGAACCTGTACAGCTGAAATTAACGTGCCTATAACAGATAATCGTAACTAGAGATCCAATAACAAACATGTTTACATGACACAAGCACAAGCAGATCGATAATTTGCAAAAGTTCAGATAACAGTCGTCACTGGGTGACTTCTTGACACGTTGCCATAGCGACGTGTGCGCGTTACATAAATCAATGATTACACGAACTTCCCTTAATTAAAAATATCAATGACAGGGAGATAAATATTGTAGACGAGCTTTACACCACATTAAAATTATAAATAGTGATTTTATTATCGCTCGATGTCGAGCAGTAAAATTGATCTGTTGCAGCTACGAACATACTCGGGACTGGAACAATATGTAATTTTAAATAAGCTTACCATTTACTTTAAAAACGATAATATAAAGTACTCGGACATGAAATAAAAATACAATAACTTAAATATTCTACACATTACGTAATACGATACCTATTACTAGCTCTACGAGACAATGGGCGGGTTGCGCGCGGGTCCGTCCAGTCAAAAATTGGGACTATGTCCTATATCCTTTGAATTTTTATAATTCACTAATTACCATGCCACTGGTTTCCTAGGTTGCGGGCACCGATCCCGTCGGTGCGGTGCTGGTGTGTACGAGATGCACGTGAGCGGAAGGACGAGAACATGAACCGCGGAATCGCGGTACGCGGGACACGTGCGCTTCGTTCGGCGGCACGCTCCGGACTGACAGCTAAAAAGGCTAAAATTGCGAGCTTTATCAATGGGCAAACATTGGAAACGGCGCGCGCGCACGTATGCTCTTCCACTTAGATCTATGGTGCTTCCGTTACGCTGTTAGTGGCGCTCTCCGCCTAACTTTTAATGTATATTTACTGCGTCCGATCCGTGAACGAATTTAAATTCTTGTGTTTGTTTGTTTCTTACTTATTTGGCTAATAAGGTTTTAAGAGGACTTCGCTTGCCCTTAGCTTATATGTATAGCTTATATGTTGAAATCATGAAGAACACATTTAAAATTTTGTTCATGAACTCTTGCGGATCGCAGCGCATCGGAAACTGTATTTAAATTATATAAAGGCATTGCATCGTACAACTTAATAACATCTGACACACTAGGACTCACTAGGCATTAAAACTAAGAAACGCAATATATAGTTTGGTTGGTTGGTTGGTTGGTTCGCTTAATTGTACGTCTCGTGTTATGAAATATTTCATAACATAATAGGCGTTCAAAGGGACATTCAAAGCGGTAGGGCAAAAGAAACAGCATCATTAACGGCACATCAGAAGCTTCATCAGAGACGCACATAACTTTTTGCGTCCACACTCTCCAGCCACCAGTCAGAACAAGGATAGGCACTTAATACCCAAGAGCGTGCATAATGTAACAAAAAATGCTATAAAGCCTTCAATTCACGATCGTATATAGGAATATGCAATAACTGGTAGTGAGTAAGTATGATGCAGAACTTGAGAATGAAGTATTTTCAACTAATATTTTTTCTTCTCTGTTATTATCTTATGTTCCATTTTTAAAGTTATTCATGTACTGCCCCAATCCTCTATATTCATGGTATCCAATTCTGTTGCAAAACAGAAGCATTTGATTATTGTCTGATCAAGATCATTCTACAACAGACTAATCAAGCTTATTTCTTCCTCCCTTTCTCCTTTCATATTGGGATTGTCTAAATCCGTAGTTTGCGACAATGATCACTTGCGGAATAAAAAACTTCACACCCCTTAGAAAACATTACGGAAAACACTAAGAACAAGGAAACCATAGCAGTGAAAGGTTTTATAAGATATTTCAGAATCGAAGTAAGATACGATTAATCACGTAGCTGATTACACCATCGTCACATCAAGCTCTGTTCTTCTAGTGATGTCCATAGGCCTCTTACAAGGTATCCCACAACACTCGGTTGTACGCTGATCTGTTGTGGGTGGATACTCACTACCGTCTGCCTTCTTAAAATTATATAACTATCAAGTCGATGCTCACAGCTGGATACATCAATGATTCATTATAGGTATACATGATGAAGGAAGACGCGACTAACCCATACTATTTAATTAATTCGTTAAGCAGATAAGGAGCATAATACAAATTTTATTACGACCTGAATATTATTCAGTTGTTTTGATATCCACGACTAAGACCTTGATGAATATTACCTTAATTACAATACCCACTGCAAATATTATCCTTACGCCACACTTGCCAGTGTGAGCAAATTTTCAACTAACCCTGAGCCGACCTTCGGAAATACTTTAAACATGCGTTAATCCAGACATGCGTCAGATGTGATCATTGTTCGAAAAATGTGTACTGGCACTGGATCAAAGATTATATTATTGCTTGTATGCTATGAGTCGCGAAGCTTTTGCACCTTCGCCGCTTATAGCTTTATTGCCATCACTATGATCTGGAACATTTACCGATAAGTAGGTAAGTATGCCAGGAAACAAACAAAAACGTAACTTCACGCCTGTAATCCCCGAAGAGGTAGGCAGAGGAATGCAGAACACTCCCACGTTTCATCGGTTACGTTTACGTCCTACTATGGAATAGGTGGTGAGCCTATTGCCATGCATTGGGCACATATCCAAACTTCGAACCACTACTAAATTAGAAATTTTTTGTAGTGTTCGACCCGGGAATCGAACCCGGGACCTCCCGATCGGCAATCGCACTTGCAACCAACACGACCATCGACGCAAACAAGACAGACAGACATCTACCAACGATTATACATATTTCATAATATGTACCGAAAATTACATAGAATTTTCTTTCTCATAATTTATTCTTTATGTAGACAGAAATCATGCGAAGAGTACCAACATTGAGTTTAAATTAGTGTCTCATTATGCACCTATCGTAAATAATAATTAAAACCGAATGAAACTGTTATATTCCCTGTTGTATGCCCCAGTGGGCCGGCGCCCCCCATTTTAGTAATCGTAAGAGCCGCAGCCCGACGGCGACAAACATATATTCTTATCACATGCTTATCGTCACACACTCCATATCGTTCCGTTTAAGTGCAGAGATAACATATAAGGAACTAGGTACTCCACGTATCATGCTACCACCCAAGTAAATTTCTTGTGGCACGAATATGAAAATGACTTTTCAGTTAATCATTATCATATATTCTCCACGCATGCCCGGCGTGGGTGTTATGCACACAAGAGTGGAGGGAAGTTCTACGTCCAGCAGTGGACTGCAATAGGCCGAGGAGGACGATGATGACATACTCTTAAGCAGAGTCTTAAGCACATGAGTGCAGAGTCCCCACAAGGTGAACAACTTGTTATTATAAATACATTACGTGCGGTCATTTGCTAGGACGAGACCCTGACAATTAGAGAACTGCCAAATTATTGCACAACAAAAAAAATACAGACGATTTGAGTACCTCCTCCTTTTTAAAGTCGGTTTAATATATCAAGGTATATGGCGGAAGCGTTAGGGAATTATTGTTTGCCATCGAATAATCTACGCATGCCATTAGCAGCAGTGCAGGATGTAGAAAACGTGAAAGCGGTATCAAGCTTTAAATTAGTGTCGATACAAGCTGTAACAACAACTATTATTGCTACTAGTAAGCACACGGACCAACCAATTAACTGGCATCAGCTATAATACGATAGGACAGTAATGAGTGTCCGTTAGACCCAAATTACACTTCCGCATTAGCACCGCGCCGCCGTGGCGCCCAGTAGAACTTACTCGATGTCTGAATCATCCAGTATATTGTCACTTTAATCATACAACACTATGGAAAATGTTGAAGCGATATCAAAGGCAGTGCTCGAGGATATCGCATCGCATCACGTGCGCTGGCTATGAACGCCCCACGTCA
Source organism: Jemadia pseudognetus (assembly GCA_018244755.1). NCBI lineage: Eukaryota > Metazoa > Arthropoda > Insecta > Lepidoptera > Hesperiidae > Jemadia > Jemadia pseudognetus. The sequence goes on from DWTO01005654.1 coordinate 9,946, forward strand.
CGCACCATGCCTAACACGTACTACGAGGGTATCGCAGCAGAAGTAACGCCCACCAAGTACAAACCATTGCGGGAGGCTGCGACCGGCGCCCAATTTCTGGAAACTCATTTACACATTTCGTGTCGTTGTGGGGCCACAAGAATGATACCTCATGTTTGTCACAAAACTTTAGCATTCTGTAAAATGAAACCATCGAAATGGTAAAAATGCATACGAAAAAATTGACATAGGCCTGTTGTGCGCGCTTCACGGAGAGCTACTGATAGTTTAATTAAGTGTTTAACTAAATTGCTTTTTCAGTTTTGGCCAAGTGCCGGTTGGTAGACTTCACACGCCTTAGAGAACATTTCTTTTTGAGAACTCTGAGGTGTGCAGGTTTCCTCACGATGTTTTTCTTTATCGTTATAGGAAATGATATGTCGAAGTAAAAGAAGTCAGAACTGCTGAAACACTCGATAAAACAGTAGGTTATAACTCAAATGTCATTTATTCCAAATTGAATAAAACTACCACCGCTTCGGAAAGGGATTCGCTATTTATTTAAGACATACCAACAGCATAGTATGCAACAGATTCTGTAAAATATTATACACTGGAATCTTATCAGATATACATGCCAATTATAGG
>DWTO01005655.1:0-10572 GCA_018244755.1 Jemadia pseudognetus
AACGTGGAAGTGTAGGTACTAGTGATGTAACGAATGTTCGCTAAAATTTGCGTATTCCCATTCCCAAAATTTCTACGAATGTTTTGCGAATATGAATAGCAAAAAAAAGGTTAATGAAATCAAAATCATTTTATCAAATGTTTTCTTTACATAAAATCAAAAGCATTTCTTAAGTTTTAAATACAAGATAAAGTAACTTAATCTCATAATCACATGATCAGTCTTTACTTTATCATTTGGTATTATTTATATATTTTCTTTACTTTGGCCAATGAAGTTTAACAATTAAATTTTTAATAGAAATTGTAAGACAAAAGATTTGTATAATGCAATGAAAGCAAATAAAATAAAAATTTTCTATGAAATTTCCTAACAAAAACGGAATATGCGCATCAGCGAATGCCGGAAGCAGATATTCGCGTTCGCGAATATTCAAAGAATGACATTCGTTACATCACTACTACACTCCTCTGCCTACCTCTTCGGGGATCACAGGTGTAGTGTTACGTTAAAGTAACTGTTTTTACAAGTCCAGTGATTCAAGTTAAACCTTCCGCTCGCTGGCGGTCCGCCGCTCGGTTGCCAGAACTAGTAGTGCCAGTAGTGAGATAAGTAAGCATAGTCAAAATGTATGAAGGAGTTATTAGAAGAGATACTGTGCAAAAATCCCAAACTTTAATACCGTGTCATAAATACATTCTGAAAATAAATAATATAAAAGGCGCAATGTTTACGTTGGCAATGTCAATATTAGACACAATAGTCTGTAGTCGAATAGTAGCAAAGAATAGAGTCATTTCACGTGTGTACGGTAGAACAAACTTAATCGACAAACCAACTCAATAGTATGAAGTTTTAAAATCACTGCATTATCGTAGAATTAACCGTAAATTAATAAACGAGCTACCAGTAAATCAAGAGATGGTTATAATGAATGCATAGTCAATATCGTGAGCGTAGTTTGTAGTATCCCGCCAATAGGACCACATATTGCATACAAACGAGTTGAAATGAGCCGCGAAATTGGTTCAGTACATAATAATTAGTGTGCTAGTGTGTTAGGATAACAACGAACTGTTGCGCAATTAACTCTACCGCCACAATGGGTTGCTTGGTGACTTCGTGTATCAACAGTCTTCTACACGTTAGAGCGGGTTTGTTTTCTGTTGTGGGATTTATACAGGGTGGAGAGGGAGGGAAAATAAGAAAAAGGGCGTTATACTCGTACTAAATACAAATGCATAAGCTATGCTTCTGCCACTCTACTACTATATGTACATATGTTATCCCAGTGGAGAATTGATGTACACGGAGGGAAACACCAGGACAGCAAAAACTTTGTGCCTGATATGTCAAACAAGACACTGAACTAAAATCTGATAAATTAATAAAATCTGATAAATTTCTTATATTGTTGAACTAGCGAAGATGTAGTTCTTACATCCTAGTCAGTGACTTGCGAAGGATTTTCAACTTTATTCCTTACTTGTTTGTTGTTATTTTCGCGCGACATCTACAACCCTTACGGCAGAGATGTTATTAGCATTACCATTTACGTATATGTACGTGTATGTTTAATACCACCGCGTTTTATACGGTTTCGCTTAAATTCAACGCCTTAATACACGAGAATAATGCATTTCAATATCGACTAATATTTGTATACGGCCAGCCAATAAGACATTACGTAACGTCATTAAATTATATTCAGGTCAAGCATTGTTGGGGTTTTACTAACTGAAATTCCCATTAGCAGGAGCCCGAGCGTCAGGCTCGCCCCCTGTGGGCCAGTCCTATTTCTACTGTCCTATTCAGGGTTCCATTTGCCATTCCTTTCACATCACCAAACGCACTCGGTAACAAATTTGTCATATGTCCGTTTCAATAATTACTAAATATTTCGGAAGTGGGTTAATCAGTTACCTAGTTACGTACATACATACATATATTGCATCGTAATTGACTTTAATTGTAACTATGTATATTTACACCCATCTTTATATTACAAAATTTGACATACATTTTATACACAAACCCGGTCAGATGCACACACTCGTGTCACCTTCGACGCGAATCACGCAGTTTTTAAATCACACGTAACTAGTGTCAAATAAATAGATTTAAAAAAAATATCCGTTATGGTCACTATTCCTCCTACACCGTTTACACAGCATTCTTTAACTCGGAAACAATGGGATGTTACTGATTAATGTGGTTAAAGAAATTATTTGTACAAATATGTATGCATAACATGTAAAGAAGGTATGCGTGGGTTAGATGAAAACAATGAACGGTTACGAGACGGCAGTGGAAAAGTACGCCAAAAATCCGTACAGGGTTGTCGCCGTCGCGTCGATACAATTACGTTACTGTTGAAATTTCCTTGTATTGGCGATAATGTATTTACGAACACGTGTTGCCTCAATACGGTGAGATGATTGGCTTTGAAACAATAGCCGTATCGACGATATCGGTGTATGTAGTGGACGGGGTGCAATCGGCCCGCGTGTGTTGTGTTACCGCGGCCGCCGCCGAGACACGTGCCCGCGACATAATTGCATTGACACGTGATCGATGCATGCATGTGTGCGTGTGTACCTATATGTATATGTACGAGTAGGTACATATGTCTATTGTTTACACTTACTAAACTGTTCCGTTCACATAGACTTTAATTAGCTAGACCTTTTTTGTTTTTTTGTATCGCGAATTTGTAAAAAAAAATCTTACAACAAAAATGTGATGTGCACTTTTTACCCTAGATTTTTGCTGTTGAGTCGAAACACCTAACAGTTTCCATACGTATAGTAACCGTACTGGTAAACCTTTTGTTTCGTTGGAATGGTTCCTTTGTGACATAGATCTCGAGTAGAATCAGGATTATGAATAATTAATTTAGCTCGCACACATCTATTTGATCTCAGAATAAATCCAGTCTGTGAAATGGTAAGACAGCAATTACTTAGTATAGATATTATTCGGCTATCTGGGTTACATTAATATGTACATATTTATATATTATACATCTACAAATACATATATTGATTATGTACGTAGACACTAAGGATTCTCGTGTTCATTTCACGAATATTTATCATCATACAAGTATGTGTCTTGTGTGCAAATTGAGTCCCTAGGCTCCGGCACTGCGATTAACAGAACACACAATTGAAATTGGAAGAAGTACGACCATTTATTCCTTAGTTACAATTATCAATATGTATGTCAATTGGCTCGATTCCTATATTCTATGAGACGTATACTTATATTGGTGAAAAGTGTGAATACATACTATGTTTCTCTACTTACCCATTCGATGAAATACAGGCATGATGTTATGTTGTTTGCATAATGTTGGATTTATTACGCATACATTACATAATCAGTGCCGCCAAGTCCACGTCGCGATAGCACACCGGAAACGGAACTGAAAAGTTAAGACTGTTAAATGTTAAGACTGTCGAGAGCATACAGCAGTCAGCATTGCCTTTCCTCGGGCCACGCTTCGCACCATCCATGGCTTGTATTTATTGTCATTAGAATATATGAGTATGTCTCCGCGGCGACCTCGCTGCGAGCGGCCCGACCTCGTGAAGCAGAACTTCGCATAGGTCCAAATTAAGATTTGACGGAATTGCAAAATGTACATTACGTACCCCTTAGTGCACGACACGCATCTGGTCCATGCACAGTTGTTATTATTTTAGTTACAATTAATATTTCTCTACCGTTAGACTTCAACAACATCGAGCGACGCTTGTCACATGATTCCGCTACTCATTGTTGCTATGTCAGCAAATTGCCAAAAGAAACCCACAATAATGTTGACCCATTTGCGATTGAGAATCGATTGTCGACTTTGATTGCTTCGGAAAAACGCCGAAAATACTTTAACGTACTCGTTCTCGGTATTAAAGAAACTCGGCTGTCCATTTTCGATTTTATGTTATAATAACAAGACGGTACAAAATCAGTTGTCCCGAGTTTCTTCCGAAGGTTGCCAAGTGATTAGCGACTTAACGACACGTTGTAATAGAGTTCGTAATGAACGATCGGCGAGCTATTGCCAATGATTACATACATAGTAACCTTCCGCAAGAGTAGCGGTTCGGCCTCGCGCCTATCACGTTCAAGGTTCGAATCTAACATTTCCACGGGCATACGAATTTGATCCTTATGTTGTTACCAACAAAAATCATTGTACGTTGCAATTGGTAATGATTACATTTCTTGTTCATATTGTAATGTGTTGTAATATTATTATTATTAGTACATTGTAATAGTTCTGTTATGTACTTTAGTTCATTGTTTTTTAAATGTCGCATCCCTTCCTACTGAATATTGGTAGTGAGCGTTTAATAATATCCTGTTAGGTAGGTTAGGTCCATAAATAACGTCACACGAATTTCATGATTTGGCGTTATAGATTCGAACTGGAGCTGAATATAATTTTACATAAACTCATATTATTTCTCCGTTTGGGATAGATGTGTGTGATGTGTTCAACGGTGGAAAGATGAAGTGATTAATCATCATCTATCATTTTCCATCATCGTCCATCAATGATGATGATGCATCTTATAAAACTGTGTCAGAATGAAATCTTAACGATTTGTATACAATTTACCTATTTATTAACAGAACTTCTGTGAGAGGTTATGATAGTATACAAATAATATCTTAATACTAACGCAGCGTTTGGAAAACCATAGAATTCTGTTGGGAATGTCATTCTGTATTGATTTTCGTCGCCAACGACTTACTCATTAACTCGATAATTTGAGAATTCATACATTCAAACTACAAATTACGAATTTAGGTTTCAGAACTCTAGATTTCTTCTCATTATATTTAGTCAAAATGAAAGTACAATGAAAAATATAACACTAATGAATATAAACGCACCGACGACATTAATTAGCGAAATTATCATAATAACTGTCTGAAAACAATAGCTGTGTTATATAAACACATACAATAAAATATAATTTATCGTTACTGATTTAATATCCTCAAGGTTACAATAACATGCGGAAAGAACGATTATATGTACGTCTGGTTGCTTCGAACGCGCTCGGGTGCCTTCGTGCCCCATCGGTAATCTTCGGTTCGCCGTTCTTTATCTGCCGTTGTTTGCGAAGAAAATTATTCTAGACTCGGGGAAATTGTTTTCGTTCATTAATGCAACGATCGCTCCATAGAAGATGTTTTATGGCGTTATAACACTTGTTATGATGTTATGATAGTGTATATAATGAAAGAACCCGTCCTCATATATAAAAAGTTTGTATTTCTTTGTAGGTTTTCTATCCACTCTGGGACCGTTAGGTAGCTTCTATCAAATTCAAAATGTGTGACGTTACTTCCATTTTTGTACACGGGGATATGGTAGATTTAGGAGGCTAAATATGTTATGTATTATGTCAATATTATAAGTATACGTATCTGTTTTCTATTCGAATACCTACCATGAAGTATTGTTATGATCATTGTTAGTTTTTTCTTTCCACATACATATTATCCTCAATAATATGATTCTGATGCGACATTTGAAATTTATGAAACATTGAATCAACGGACGGATCATCTCCGTTTTTAATTAGGGTATGTAATTAAATTGCAACGTTGCACTATATTCGGGGATTTTTCAGACTTATTTTCGTTGTGTCGTATAAAAAAATCTTACTCGTGCGTAACGAGTAAAAACTCGTTAGTTGTAATTCTAGTGAAAAAACTGCATTCCAAGAAATATTAAATTTTTTTCGTTCTCCAGCTTTACTTCGTGCGAATAAACTAGGCGGCCACATTTTAGTCTAGTCGTTTTGGCGATTAGCGCAGTTTGCGATGACGTATATTGATTCAATTAATAGTTATGAACTATACAGGTTTTCGCCACCTGTTACGATCACCGCTGGCCGACCTGTTGTCCGGTAAACAGTAAAAACATCGTGCAGTACAACAATGGGAGTAGGAAATCAATAATGGTTTCAAACAAAAATCAATTGGAATTTAAACTTGTTTATGTATAATACTAGTATACGAATACTGTGTGTTCATTGCTATTAATTTTGTATAATTGTAACTTACAACCAACAAATGATTATAGTAGTAACGAATGAGTAAAGTTAACAGAATTTCGTTTTAATTAATGAAATAAAAATTATACACGTTAAAAGATATGTATGTATTAAGATTAGCTTTTTTTGCATATTTTTACATATATTGTATTGCATGTTTTGTAGTAACATTCCATTTTATGTTAATTAAAATAATTTTTTTTTAAATTTTACTTTATATTCAGAAATGCTTTTAATTAAAAATAAATGCATATGAATTGAGTAGGTACCTTCTCCTTTTTTGAAGTCGGTAAAAAAATTTAACTATGAGCACTGAAGTGGTTCCAACAGTCTTTGCCATCGGAGGTGAGGGTTTCAAATCCCCTGGCAAATTAAAACTATTCAGGACAAAAGTGAATAGACACTTTCTAGGCAAGCCCGCTACATCGTAGGCTGCATCTCGCTTTGCATCAGGTGGGATGGCAGTCAAACGCAAGCCTATTGCTAAATAAATAAAAAAATAAATTAATAAAAGTTTTAACTTTATATAGAATATAACTTTATATAGAGAATAATGAGCATTGTAAGAATCGTATGTAACAATGCTGAAGTAAATCTATTTCTCCATAAAGGATGATATAAAGCTCTCAAATCTAGCAAACCAGTTTGAGCGAATGTAGATTCGATCATAAAGCTCTTGTCATTCTGAGAAAAAAATCATTGATTACCGATAAGACCGCCAACTGTATTGTCCTGTACAAGCCTGTCATGTTTGTTCTCTTCACGGTGTGCAATAGAGTTTGTTATTATTTTTAATTTACCGTTCATTTACTCTTTGTACACAGGCGGTGGACTGGTGGTCGGTGGGCGTGCTGACGTACGAGCTGCTGACGGGCGCGTCTCCCTTCACGGTGGAGGGGGAGAAGAACACCCAGCAGGAGATCACCAAACGCATCGTCCGCTGCAGCTACCCCGTGCCCAACGACGTCAGCCCCGAAGTGCAAGATTTCATTAAGAAGTAGGTTCACCGTTCTTATGTCTTACATAAGACAATATTAAATAGGTCAGATTGTAACTGTGGGGAGTTGGAAGTCACAGAGGTGTGAACGGCACTATATTAGGTTGATATTATTGATTGATATTTGATATAGCACTTGTCCGACCAGGTTGCTAGTGAAAGACCCCCGGCGACGTCTGGGCGGCGGCGAGAGCGACGCCGAGGAACTGAAGAGACATCCGTTTTTTCAGGTTTGATATTTGATCTAGTTTCTCACCTTGTTTTATATATAAAATGTATTTAGGGGAAACTACACATTAATTACTAATTGTTAAAAATTGTCTTTATCCATCTAAATATGTCTTACATTGAATATTTTAATCAAAACCGCTCTCGTAACTGACAGAGTCTGGACTGGGAGGCGGTGGCGCGGCGCGAGGTGCGCGCGCCCTTCGTGCCGCAGCTGTCGCACGCGGCCGACACGTGCAACTTCGCCGACGAGTTCACCAGGATGCCGCCCACCGACTCGCCGGCGCAGGCGCCCAAGCATCACGACAAGCTGTTCCTCGGTGAGCCGACGCGACATCTGCTGGGGCAGACTAGAGTAGGGTTCTGGAGTAGAGACCTCGCCGCGGCGAAAGTAGCGCAGGACGTCTTAGTAGGAGTTCTTGTGACAAAGAATCTTAGATAATTATTTATACTGTCAGGAACACAATAGATCTGCAAGCAACAAGTCTACGTCACAGGTTAATGTTATTGTGAAGTTTAGTTGGTATGTCTTGTAGCGTCACACTCATTATTTTTAGACGACATCAACACTTGTAACTATTAATAATTTCAAATGTTTCAGGTTACTCCTATGTGGCACCCAGCATACTGTTCTCAGAAAATGTGATATCCGACCAGATATGGATGCAGGCTACAGGGCAGAGGCACGACAAACTGAAAGGATGGGTCGCGAAGGTACTTACATTTTAAGATTATTTTACGTTGTTACTGCAGTCCAGCAATGCATATCGTTCTACTTAGAAGGGCATTGATACTATCTCATGATAACTGCTTTTGTAATGATCTTTGTACACACCTACCCCTGATACTTATATTTTTTATTTACAAGCATTAATAGTTCCACCTGAAAGCGGGTCTCGAACCTGATTAGTGTACAAATTAAAAGTATAAATAAACAAATAAAAATTTATTAACTGGTTTAATGTATATTAAAAGTACAATTCTTGCACTTACGTTATCATTGAGTACTAAAAGCCTGTTTAATGGCTAGTATTGGTTGATACTAGGCAGTCCCGTTGCTGTAATCTTGCACAAGTATTATTACTAAACTTTTAATTCAATATTTTCTTCAGGACTCGCCGTTCTTTCAAAAGTACGCCGTGGACCTGAGCACACCCTTGCTGGGCGACGGCTCGTACTCCGTGTGTAGGAAGTGCATACACAGGCAGACCGGCAAGGAATATGCTGTTAAGGTACATATATTCATCTTTTTGTGTACATTAAAGGGGGCGGAAAAAATTGTTTTAATATCTGTATTCACTAGTGCTTGAATAATAGTCTATACAATATTGCCGATGAGCTAGCGTCTAATATTTGATGGGTGGTCACCGGTCAGTTTCGGTTTGTTTGGACAGATTTTTGGACACTTGTAAAATATTGATAAATATTGTGAGATAAAAAATTTGACAATAGATCGCTTTGGGCGGAAAGTCATCCATGTAGTGCGACAGGACGCTTTCAAAATGTGTACTGGATAAGCAATTTCAGACCATTCGTAATTCCGGGATATTGGGGTTCTTACATCCCACTACAGTTTAACGGTGTACGGTGCGAGGTGCATATCATGATGAACGTGTAATCCGTTTGCAGATAATTTCAACGCAGAAGAAGGACATAAAGCAGGAGATCGAGCTGCTGAAGGCGTGCCAGGGCTGCCCCTACATCATCACGCTGCACGAGGTGTTCCAGGACTGCGCCTTCACGTACATCGTGACGGAGCTGGCGGCGGGCGGCGAGCTGGCGGCGGCGCTGCGCGCTCTGGGCGAGCGCGCCGCGCGTCGCCTGCTGGCCCAGCTGGCGCTGGCCGTGCGCCACATGCACGCGCGCCGCGCCGTGCACCGCGACCTCAAGCCCGAGGTGAGCCGCCCCCCGCCCCGCGCCGCCCCGCGCCGCCCTGCGCCGCCCCGCGCCCCTCCACCACCAGCACCGGGCCCGCTCTGTACACTGGATTGTTCATTACCTTTCAGAACATCCTCCTCACCAGTACGAAGCTCCACGAGGCTAAAGTGAAAGTGGTAGACTTCGGCTTCGCGCGGCGTCTACCCGAATCTGAGGATCGACAGCGGATGATGACCCCCTGTTTTAGGTAACACGCGAGGAACATTCTATTTAAATCCTCCTTCCGAGTATGGTCATTTTTCATGGTAGAACAATGTTTATAACTGTAGATACTTCACTACGCCGCACTAATACAAATTATTGGAAATATGTATCAATTCCCAATTGCCTGTTAAATATTTGTAAACCATTTTTAATACATACGACGATATTTAATTATTGTTAGTCAGTTATAACTATCGAGACAGACTGCTTAATGTGTTTTGTGAGATACAAAAACATTTGTGTAAGGAAATGCTTAGCTTTTATGATCACTTAAATCTACAACTACGACAATCAAAACGCGGTAAAAATCGACATGAATGATTCTTTTATTAACGAGCCCTTATCGTGGAACCTACGGGCGCTCGAGTACATCCTCCTAAAATGAAACGAGTCGATATAAAAGTTATTTTATCGCTCTGGTCAAATTCAGTACCCGAGGGAAATAAAGCTTGTGAGCGAAAAGACGGAGAATATAGCGACGGGACATGCGTAATGTGTTGTTTCGTGTATGGGCAGCCTGCCGTACGCCGCGCCCGAGGTGGTGTCGTGCGCGCGCGGCGGCGCGGCGGGCTACGGGCCCGGCTGCGACCTGTGGAGCCTCGGCGTCATCTTCGTGAGTGTCGCCGCTTGAAAACTCGTCTCGCGCTATCCTTTATTTTTTTTTATATTGGCCATAGGCTAGTTCGATTGCGATCTCCCCTTATAAGCTATTATATGACCTATGGGTGTAGTATGTTTCGCTTGCTACTCGGTATACTTCTGATTAAATTATTTGCTGTAAAGTATCATATACGTTCAAAAAGTGTCTTCCCTCTATGTATTTTTACCGAAGTAAATTACCTCATGACTGTCGATTCCCTGCTCTCCGAGTTTCTATGCAAAAAAAATCATCACTTCATTATTCAGCTTACGTTTCACTCTGATTTATAGATCAAAACCCTTAGTTAACTTGGACCTTATACTAATAGCACCCAGACCTTCACTTCCCCTTACTCGCTACTCTAATATTGATTAAAAACCACAGTGATTTATATGAGGTAGGGATTTCAAACAAAACTTTGTGTCAAAAATGTGTCAAAAATATGATTAAATACACCCCCCTAATAACATTATTAATATTTTCAGTAC
>DWTO01005656.1:0-10570 GCA_018244755.1 Jemadia pseudognetus
CAATAAAATTAAATTGTACTAATAGAATAGGTAAATAGCTGCACGATCGTGTACTGTATTCTTGGGGTCCCGAGCCACTTTACTTCAGTTTAAGTTACGGACAATTATAAAAATTACATATGTCTATTATTAAAGTACAGACGCACAAGACATGCGTACAGCACAGCCGTCCGAATTACCCGAACGCTCGGTTCGGACAGAAAATCAGCGCTGCGACGTAGTCGCGGCAATCGCTGAGTCCCGACCGTGTTGCGGCTTAGTGTTGCTCCACCTGGAAACTGCATTATACGTTAATTTTTTGTTCTTGTCTCTTATTATAATTTTTTATTTTAATTCTTTTTTTATTTCTTAATTAGTTCTTATTTTAATTTGTTTCCTTCTATATTTACTTCTATCTTCATATGTAATGTAAGCCGCAATTAAACGATTTCTTTCTATTTCTTTCATTTCTTTCTATATTTACACAAGGACATTTCATAACGAATATATTCCACACGTCGCGTCCGCTTCCCTAGAGTACATCAAAAGGGTAATTGTGACGTCAAAAACGGACGCTTCTTCAAAATACGTCTCCACATTTGTGTGTAGTATGGAATTCTGTCTGTTTGTATACAGATACAAACCGGCCGTGCACGAGATCACTAGGGATTTGAGTCGATTCCGGGTTTTTGGGGAAAGGTGTTAGATATTTAATTTACTGTTATAAATTAGCGATCACAATGTTAAATGACCGTTTCGTAGTATACCAGTACGTCCTTGTTATGTACTAATAAGTAATTATAGAAAGTTTGTTCAGTTGGCTTTAAAATTTGGTGGTTTATTATTACTATGTAATTAAGGGCTTATATCTTTTTCACCAAAATTCTTTAGTTAAATTCTGAAGGTTCCTTGCGTTCTATTTACATATTAACTCTTTTTTAATTATCTTAGCGCATCGTGTTAATAATTGGTTTGCTGAACTGAAATAAGGATTTTTTAAACCTCTACATATTTGTAAATTACTTTTAAAATGGTTTCTTTCAAACGTATATTTCTTGTAAGAAATAGTTCCAAATGAAATATCAGGCACAGCGAAAATTTTTGTGTTACAAGTATTTAATACAGCCTACAAAGGTACAAAGAGACTACATTCACACTTAGTTGACGCGAGAACATAAATCATTTCACCCTGTATACGCGCTCTGTTCACGTTCATAATATATCTTACCAAAAAGCTGCTACTATTTGTCAAAAAATATCAATAACCTAAATAATTTATACTCAAGGTTACAACGAACTGGATCTTTGAGACATTCCCCGCTTATTCCGTATCCCGGGATCCTCTTAAATCCCTATTGATCCCGATGGCTTCATTGAAATCGTAAGCACACGAAACCGCATAAAATATTGTGACCACACTCAATACTTAGTGTCCTTTTTATAGAAAGTATCTTTATCAAATGAGTATCATAAATTGTTGTGGAATAAAAAAGGTCTAAAACATTATGGAATTGCTTGTTACTAGATGGAATTTTATGTTCATTTAACTATTAATTCACCCCTTGTTCAACTGGTGTAGCGTTGCATATCGACGAAGGTTACGGATCACCATCTGATGGCGTTTGCTATTTACCCTGTTATAAATTTATAAAAGAAAATCCTTAAGGATTATTGTTTAGTTCGTTAAATTGAATTATTATTATTATATCACCCCCTTGTCGGGTTAGCAGAGAGTGCCGAGTGACAAATCTCCATGATTTTATTTTTTAATTATATTTGTATGCTGACTGACTTGATGTGTTTCCTCTACATTCATTACTCCCCTCATACACGCAGGTCAGCTTTGGAGACTTCTGACTCTCCATCAGCTAGTGTTGAACCTATGCGGTGAATCTTGTTTGCTTACAATGAATGTACTATTAGATTAGACTGATGTATTTGCTTCTGTTTTACACTGAAGCAAATATGATTAACGAAATCTGCATAAACTCTGCCGGTAAGCAACTGTCATAATTTATCCATTTGTGCCATGTCAGGAAGCTTGACTTGGGGTACTTTGTATAACTAGAGAGGTCCCGTCCTTTGTCATTGTAGCGAACAATCTTATCTCGATTTGGCATCAACTTATGGATTTGCTGTTGCTCAGTATTTAGACAGAGCATTATTACATGTTAATAATTATTAATATTTGATTCCTATGGAAGATAATGTTGGAATTGTTGTAGGAATTATGTATAAGAAAATATTGGTAATTTTAATTACGTATAATATTACACATTATATCATATAAATGTTTACATTCCATTTCACTATTCGCTTTAATAAAAGCTTCAACGTTATTGTACACGGAGAATGCTATTAAACTCGTGAACTATGTAAAGGAATATTCCTGAAATATTGATATCGGAAGCAGGTAACATGTTTATATCGAAACTTGAAAAAAAAACGTGGTATCAAAAGCCATACACACCTATTTCTGGTTGTTTTTTTACTTATCGTCCTGTCTAGCTCAGCAAAACACTTATAAAATTATCATTTTCAGGATGACACGGGGTTCCTCCTAAATCTGCCTTGTTGGATAAGTGCGGGTGCAAATACAATTTTATCTATTGCTTAATTTTTACACAAAACTTTTTAAAATTACGTATTACATATATATTCACATGATAACAATTTAGGTGTTAGTGTCACAAGTTAGGTGAGCGTGCGGTCAGGCTATTGGCTTTACGCCAGACGAACCCCAGTTCCACGGTTAGTTTCAACTAGACAACTTGTATAGCAGAACAGATTGCAACTGCTCTTATGCACAGTCGAAGGAAGAAAGTGAGATGGAAATTATTTTCTATTATTGTGTATATGATATTGGTTTGATTGTCTATTCTCGTGTGATATCTTAAAACTTGAATTAATGGCGTTCTGTCCCAGTTAACACTAGTTGAGGATGGAGACTGAGTAGAGTTTAAAATACGTTACATTATCTGTTTTTGTTATTTTTAGGCCTATATTTTTATAGACATTAAGTTCACGTAGGCATAACTTTAAGTATGAAATACTTTCAGATTTACAGTAACAGAAAGTTCCCCTGGGAAATATAAATTGACATATATTTAACTTCGCTGCCATCGGTGAGTCAGACTCTTTGAGCTATTAGGATTTGAATTCACTTACAAGGGATCATTACTTCACTCCTCGTCTTCGTCAATAGTCAAAGTTATCTTTCTCTTTTATTTTCTTGGTTGGATGGTTCAATTACTACAGTGGTTTGAAAAGATCAGATGAAATATTATTTTGCCATAACTCCCGTAGTAGCTGAATAAGGACTGTTGGATCCAGCTTCATTGTAATGGCGAGGCTTCAATGTAATGTAGAGAATTTTCATAGGAAGATGGATAAATAGGTTTCTATGGCATCTTACTTTCGAGATTATTATTTTGGTAAATATTATAATAATTAATTGAAGCGTTCAAAAACTTCTTATCATCGTCCAGATTTTGATGACCACTCCAGTCAGCGGTTCAACAGAATTCACAAGTTGTTGTGGTAACAACTTAATATTTTATTACTTGTACTGTTACAAGTAGAGGTACAGACCTCTGTGTACAAATTGGGAATGTCTGAAGGATGTTCTTGGGAAATTTTTAAGCTTCCTTGGCTTCACGAAGAGATAAATTTGACAATAAGTTATCACGCCTCAACATGCTCCTCGAGAGACGAAAAAAGTATGTAATAACATGTAGCGTGCATATTGACTGACCCCTAGCACCCTAGTGCTTAGTAAACTTGACTGTTGGCTAACGGCTGGATAATGCCTGCTATGTACAAACTTTCGGATCAGATGGTCGTGAGTGAAGAAGTCCAAAGAGATTATTATTAATATATTATTAATATGATGTTCATATTCTTTCATAATATGTTATACCTATATTTATTAACAACAAAATTATGGAGTTAAAAACAATAGCTTAAAGACACTTTATAATTGTCCAATTGTGCTACAGGTATACGAATTTCTGTACAATTATTCACAGAGAAATCTTTTATTACAAAATCCATTTCAGTGACATCATAATCTGTAGCAGGGGCTACGTTTTAGTTTGATACAAAATTTGAGCACATTTCAATACCATGTTTTACGCAATAGAGACTACACGACTTGACTTCATCGCCTTAGAGATTACGTAGCAGAGTTTATTACTTAAAGAATCTTGTATTTCCCTTGTAATATAATAATCCTTTGACAAGCTTCGGAACGTAGATAAAGCAACAATAGACAATGAAATAATCCAATCTCAAGACGCTAATCGTTTCATCAACAGACATTTATATTACGTATTTCTATTTTTTTCATTTGTCACTCATTCTGAGAAGAAAGCCGCGTCCACTAGTGGGATAATAAAAGGTTTGATGGTGTTAATGATAAGTAAATCCTTCAATGCAATATACTATAGAATTTATGTATGTGTAATAAAGCTCAAAGTATGCTACTTTCAATAAAGGCAATCGGTAACCGATCTATTACACCTTTTATCAATTTAGTGTAAATTCAATCATTTCATAGTAATATCAACAATTAATTCGAATTTCGATAAAGTAACTCGGATTTTAATTTATATAAAATTGAAACATTAAACAATTGAAATTATATTTTATTAATCAAACTTCAATCAATAATGTACTTAAACGTCAAATTCCCTTATAACTTCGCTTATTGTTATATAAATGCTATATGAATGCATTTCAATCAGGCCTTGTCAGAGCACAGCGACCGTCGGCAGCTGTTTGATCTCAAGGATGAATGTTTGATATCAATTTATCTTGTACCTACTGATGGTCGACCTTCGAGACAAACGCTTTGTTACCATATCATTGACGAGAAAAATTTGTGTCCTTTTCTCTACATACTCATATGTAGAGGGCTACGAAGCTAATTTTACGTTATGTTTAACAAAACACATTGAGTTCTTCCATTCGAAGTAGTATTTTGTTAAATGTGCATTAAACGGATTAAGATAAAACAAAACAATCGAAGAGTAGGTACGTTCAGTTGAAATTGCATCTCCACAGGCTAACTTCGGGGTACCGCAGGATTTACTAATTAGCTGTTTTGGAGAGGGTTGAGCTAAATTGCTTTTTAAGCTGATGAAATATACATATATAAATAACCTAATTTATTTGAAGCGCATTTTATATGCTGTAGGCAGAAAGGAAATAATTTATCAGTGTCATTGAATTGTCAGTTCTTTTAGACAATTGTTTATTACGAGTTTAAAACCTATATATTATTAATTGGATGAATGAATCATTTATATACCTTGCTAAGACATATACCAACGAAATCTTATACATAGTAACAGTACAAAATAAAATTAAGAAAGGAACTCATGAAAAACGAGTGGACAAGAACCTAGTACATAGCAATAAATTTTACTGTGTAAATGATAAGCTTATCTTTTAAAAATATATGACAATTCGCAAAATACACTAAACAGTCTCGCTAGACTGACTCCCGACCTTTGTGATACACATACACGCATGTAAAGAATTTATTCAACGCAGTAAAACATAGATAGTTATCGAAATATTTCAGCGAAGTATGTTCAAAAATCAATCGTCGTTTAAATTTTCTAAAATATACCAAAATGGATTCAAAAAGTGCACTGATCATATTCCTTTTCAATTTTCGATATAAAGCAAATAGAGAAGTTCAGCGACACGTAACTTCAAACTTAATGAAAAAGAAAAAAGTTGTTGCAAACACACCGCGTTAATGCAATTGCAAACACTTCATACTGCATTTTTCTCGAGACAGAAACAAAAGAAACATCCCTATAGCATTGCATTGTTCCGTCTGCGTTTATCAGCAAATTCGTAATTATTTTGTCAAACTGCAGACGAGCGGAATGCGGGCATAGACACCGTAAATTCAATAAAATGACTGTATATACATTGAACGCAAAGTTTGCAGAAACATCCCCTACACGGGAGGTTATAACGAACTCTATCATGTTTAAGGTGCTTCAGGAATATCGTCAGCGCGAATTGAAATAGCAATTATATACGAGAGATGTGTCATTCACATTTATTTTACCAATTGAAGTTTTTTTCTTAATTAATAGGTATATTGTTACTGTTTAAGAATATTTCTTTCGTTAAAAGGTATTGTTATATATTTAAAATATGAAGAATTTAAAATAAAGCTATTTAAGACGCTTATGATACTATAAACGGTTATTTTAAAATATAAAAATGTTTCGGGATGTTTCACCATTAGCAAGTTCTTTGTACTTCTTGTTTAGGTATTTAACTCCTTTTAAAGCAAACTGTAAGCTGGTGAGAATGGTCTGATAGTAACATCACACCTGTAATTCTCGAAGAGGCAGGCAGAGGAGTGTGGTACACTCTCACGTATCACCAGTGACGTTTACATCCCACTATGGTATAGGTGGTGAGCCTATTGCCATACACCGGGTACAGACCCAGACTTCGAGCCACTACTACATACTTTTGCATATTTGTGTCAAAGCATTCAAATATTACAAGAAAGAAAAAGTTCTCTTAACAATCTTATTACGGCTTGGAGCGTGCAGCAGTTTGCTTTTTCCTCCTCACATTAAACCCGTTCAGAGTAATCAAACATTTCTACTTTGCAACAGATCTATTACAACGGTCTCTATAACTTTAATGAATTTGGTGTTTGTAGTTATTGTTTGTCACAAAGTAAATTGAACCAAACTAACAGATAATGAAACGAAATAAAGAACACATACAGATTACAAATAATATAAAATGGTAAGCAATCAAATAAAATTTTGAGTACCAATTCTGTTTTCATGTCATTTTCGATATGCATTGAATATTAATAGTATTCAATACATTATATTATGCCTAAAATAAAAGTAAATAATCCGTTCTCTCGATAGCCGTAACGCGCGAGCCGAAATTAACGTAACTTAGACGCTGGTGACGTCTGCAGATGAAAAATTAAACTGTTGTTTGCGTCTACTTCACAAGCACAGATAATAAGGAACGTAAAGTACTGGTCTGACCACGGTCGAGGAACGAGTTCAACTAGCGAATTATGATACTGTAATACACACAACAAGAATAAATCAAGATTAAAGATTATGGATTCTATTTCTTCCCTGAACATACAATTGCATGTTTAACACGAGTGATTGTTCTGTGTTTGGACTTACAATTTATCTATATCCGTATGTACCTATATCACTGTCTGATCAACACAGAAGCAAAGTATTTTTAAATATATATTTAATAAATGGTGATTATATTTGGGCATATATTGCTAATCGCCTTAAAATGCAAAGTGTAGCAAGTCGCTGAGTACGGCGTTTAAAAAAAGTAAAAAGAGATAATAGTTCATAATAATCTACAAACTTAGGACATATTATCGGTCTATTTCAATCCACTGTTAGACATAGACCTTCTCTGCGGGACGACGCCCATAATGGCCCCGCTAAGTATTCCTATTTGCATTATTTTCGTTAGTACATTTTTTTTATTCCTATGAACTGAAATGATGTAGAGATGTCTGTTCCAATGTAAATTATTTTGAGACAATTATTTCGACAGATTTATCAAACATCCCATATTATTAAAAGTCAGTATTAAATTTGCTATTTGTAAGACGCAAACTTAATTAAATATTTTCCGAATGTGACGTCGAAAAGTGCTTTAATTAAATAACACAATAAAATGTTTTATTTATATTTATTTATAGTATAAGATCCTCACAAACAAAGACCTTAACAAGTTGAAAGTGTTCTTAATCTACTTTACTATCTTACGACTCTACTTCGTACGGTCGTTTATACATTCGAAGTGTAGAGGCGGTTTCTGATACATATTAATATGTATTTACTTACTCATAGTTACGGAGAGTTTGCTATTTAGCAAATTACCTTGCTTCATTGCTATTCTGAACAAGTTTAAACGAGTAGTACTTATATTGAAATTCGGCTTTGTGTTTATGTTCTTATACTCGTAAATATTAATAAATTTTGTTTATACTACATATATAAATTACGTTATACTAGCTAAACGCGTGCTTTTATATATTTATAGTGCAAATACAAATATGAGCTCGAGAGGGAGCCTAACGACGGCCACGTTAGCTTTATTTGTCTGTACATTATTGTTTGTTATTATTATTTGGCACTCGGTGCTCTCTGCCTACCCCGCAAGGGACCTGGCGTGATGATATGTATGTATGTATGTAGATTATTGTTCACAGATATACAAAATGATTTTGAGTGAAATTTTCGTTTTAATAAATTGTAAGAATCACTTTAAATTAGTTTGATATTTAGCGCGTTTAACGGTTTAGGACAGGTCTTATACGGTCATCTGATTACAAAATGTGACGCTGTAGTGACCAGACAGCTGATAAACTTTATATATTTTGTACAAACACACTTAGTAGTATAAATAGATAATTAAACACCCAGACAATAACATTAATGTTCGTTCTGGGTGGCAGTCCAACCAACAATCTAGGACTTAGTAATCAGGCTCAGCTGGTCACGGAACCTACAGTCTACTATAAGTTAATTTATTTATAAATAAAGCCGATCTTTTCAACATCACAGACTGTATTCTGGAAAATTATAAAACTAGTCGAACGTGTCCGAGACGTTCGTTTGTCACGATTTATTGTCAGCGCGTAGCCAATGCTAACGCTGGTTGCGGCGACGGCTCGCACGCTGTGGCGACGACTGTCGTCTGCGTCATCCCTTATAAGACCAATTAATGCTTTACAACTTCATTATCTACAGTTTGTTTCAACTGTCACGTTTTGTACGTAACGCATTATTACAATAGTGGTAGTGCGCTGCTACTCTTAAAATTAATACTGCACATTGTTAACTTTAGCAGAAAGTCTGGACTACTCATATATTTCTGAAAATGCGTTCCAATGTATTGAAATGTATAATTTCAGGACAATATTATTACGATTATAATGTTGAATTTTTCTTAAATTTTACTTCGAGAGAGCTACTAATGTATTTGTCAATTGATTTCTTTGAAATACAATGTACATAATATCCTAAAGTTTGAAATGCAAGGCTTTTAATGAAAAAGAAATAAAAAGTAAATATATATACATATTTATACATATTTATAGTAAACGGTGAAACAAAATGATTCAAGTGTTCCAAATAAAATTTACCTGCGGTTTTATGAGTTATTTAATGTTATTATGAAAGCTCTCTGTTTCGCTAATAAAGTTATCTTTCATTATTCAAGTGTTAATTATTTTAACTTTGTAGTTGCTTTTTATAGCTGTTCTTCAAAGTAATTTTATATTAATTTGGTTACTTTTCTTTGAGGCTGGTTGGCGGCTGTTAATACGTTTCCTAAAATTCAACAAATCATTTGGTATATAAAATTGTTGTTCGTACATTTTAATACTAATTAGATACTTCGTACTAAAAATAACTTTAATAATGTTCCTATTTAATATTTTATCCTTTTAAAATGAGTAAAGTTAAATCCGGGGTCTGTTACGTTTTCCAAATAAGTACACATTAGTGAGCTTTACACCCCTTAGATACACTTATGGAGAACTTTAGCTTTCCTAGAAACATTTTCCTTTATCGTTAAAATTGTACGAGATCTTGAAAACGCACGTAACTTCCCACAGTCAGAGCTGCCGGCCGCTAATCCATCCGGACAATATAGGATAGGAGATGAAAGCTAAGGTCATTGGACTATCAATGTTTTCAATGCTGAACATGATAACGTTCATTTCGATTTCCTTTTATCAAAAACGATATATCATGGTAAATATATTCACTCAATTGATTCATCCCTATGTCGGAATAAATCACTTCAAATACTTCACGCTCGTACGAAATTGAATACACCAGTGTTTTTCGCACCATATTACCATGGAATTGCCATTAACAGTTCTATTTATATGCTGTTTATTCGACAGATTCCGTCTGTCAGTTCTTCGCTAGAAGAGCGAAGAATAAGGTATGGAGCCAGTGAGAGCGATTATTATTCACCACTAGATGTACATAACTCATTCCTTGCCAATACATAAGTCTTCTTTATTTGAATAGAACTAGATGATTCAAGATACTCAAAATGTTTTCTCGAGTAACAGAAATAATTAATCTTAATTGTAATTTTGTCTCCAAGTTATCGGTTATCATCGTCACGTTGTTTACGATCTACTAATTACAGTTATTGTAAGAGCCTTGAACTTGTGAAAGAAAACATCGTGAGGAAACTTACACACCTCAGATTCATTTAAAAAATATGTTCTTTAAAGCTTGTGAAGTCGCCCAATCTACGCTTGGCCAGCGTGGTGGACAATGGCCTTAGCCCCTCCCATTCTCTCCGGGAACGATAAAAGGGTCGGGAAATACTGTACTTCTATTATTTTCTTATGTATTTTTGCCTTGCATGAGGGCATAGTTATTATTACATATTTATCTTGCAGATAATTACTAAGTTTAAAGATTTTTATTGTCAAGATGGCATATATATATATATATATATAACTTAACGTAGTACGATGCTCTTATTTTTGTATTCCTCGACAAGTTTTACTACCAAATTTGAT